>VXBH01002675.1:1942869-1966322 GCA_013400035.1 Rynchops niger | reverse complement strand
GCCACGGACCCCCACGGCCGCGCCGGGCGGCCCAACAGCTCCCACCAGCCGGTCTGGCGCTTCCCCGCAGCGCCAAACCTCCCTCCTCTTCCCACCGTCAGGAATACCAAGGGCGGGGCGGGGCAAAGCTCTGCGGGGAGGGGGGTAAAGCCATTCCCGGTGGCACCGCTGCGGTTGGGTGCGATGAAGGGCAGCTCCAAGAGTCGTGAAAAGCTTTCAGGAGTTTCTGAAAGGCCAGGAGTCATTTCCGTGCTCCGCTCCTTCTCCCTTGGGCCAACGCAGTCCCTTGCCGGGGGAAAGGGACGGAGTCGGGGTGTACAGGCAGCTGTGGGTCCGTAGGGGTTGAGTGAGCTCAGTCCCACCTCGTACCGCGCGAAGGGCTCGCGTGAAGAACGTGAAATACAGTAGCGGGGTGTCACAGCAGAACTTGCCGGGAATTTAAGAAACGGGCTGGACGCTGTCTTTCATGATACTGGGTTTCCTCCGTTATGACAAATGTGTGCCAGTACGCGTCAAAAAAAAAAAGACGACAACTTCCCTACTTAATACTACAAGTCAAATGTGCCGTCTCTAGCGGTAATATACAACGATATTGAAAATATATACAGTGTGATATAGAAAGCTTTTATACATCTCAGATCAGGCATTAAGTATAAATTTGAAATCTGCATGTTATTTATTGCACCGATTGTAATGAATTTTGATTTGTATCTATAACGATGTATAATGAATATACATATTGAAAGATCATTTTGTGAAAAACTGAACAAGTATGATGTGTGCCGCACCTGCTAATGAGGGTAGATGTGCTTCCCCTTACTAGTCCACGCACGAATTCCTGATGGAACAGATCAGTACTGAAAAGAGAGACTACTCCTGCAGAGATTTTGAGCTCTTCTGGTTTTCCTTTGATCTGTCTCATCTTCTGTCTGGGACGCATACATGAACTTTCCTCTGACTTTTTAATTCACAAGCCTGTGGGGCTCTTGTTTTAAAAGAGTAGTGCTGGAAACACAGACGTAGTAAGTCTGTCGTAGTTGCACTGTAGTCTTGGGTTTAGTGTTGTGAAGCACTTTCTGTTACCTACCGTAGATGTGATACATTTTGAACACAGGTGAAACTGCAGGGCTGTGTGAGTGCCATGGATTTTATAGGGCTTTGTGATTTGTGTCTTATGTCTAAAATACGACACATTGACTTACAAACATCGCATTTAACATACTCAAAACTTCTGTTGATACATTTGTTTTAATTGCTTGAAATTGTCTGAGTTTGGTTTGCAAAGACGGGTGGGAGTCTTTGTGTTTGCTGGACTGCTGTTGACTTGTGATTTTCGTTGGTGCTGGATAGGTGCTTACAGATTTTGTCCTTCACATTTGTCCAGTCAACTGGCATACAATTCCTCGACCATAGATCGCGACCACTTCTCCTATATTTGTTTGGCACCTACAATTTGTATATGGTCTTAGACAGTGGGAGATAGTATTCCTTGTAGTCTGTAAAACACTGGTACTTTTCTGGAGGAAAGTTGGTTTGTAATTGAACGTAGGAAAACAGTGATACTATTAGCATGATGGAATTAAAAGCATCCTGGAAACCATTTATCATTTAGTTGAAGATGCTGTTTCAGTAAGAATTTTTCATTAGAATCCCACAATGTTATTTTTAATAGTGTGTTTAAGTGTCTTGAAATTATCACTATTAATATGCAAAAAATGTTAAACACTACAGTATTTCTGAATCATCTTGTAAACGCTAGCTGAATTTCTTTATTCAGTTCATGAGAAAATACTTACAGTCTCTTTATGGTTTTACATTTCCTGGTGATATAAAACTTACTTAACATCCATATGAAACCGGTCACACATGAGTTCTTGTGACAATAGTCCTCCAATGTGATATATGTAGTTTATAAAATATTTGATAAAGAAATTCAAACAAGGAAACCACAAGAGTTTAAACAAGAGGTTGATTCAGTAGTTTTGTGGTCTTAAACATGTAAATCACTCCACTGTTTAAATTAACAGGAGAAGTAATACCCAGAGGAATCCTGTAATTTTTTTTTTTAATTTATTTATTTTTTTTTTAAAGAAGGAGCCAGCGAAACTCATGGGGGAGGACTTTTGATGAGACTAGGTAGGTGGTTATATTTCTGTTTTAAGTTAGTCATTCCATAATGAAAAGTATAGTACTCAGTGACACTCAACATATTCTCATGAAAGTCTGCTTCATTTATTCATGTCTCTGCTGGGAACGTGGACATCTTAGCGTGGATACTAAGGGATTTGTCTTTTTAATCCAAGATCTGCTCTCTCCTACCCTTCTATATCTACCTCCCTCCACGAAACTGTGACGGTTTACTGGGACCCTATCAGCCATACTCAATAAAGACAATTAACCTTTGCATTCAGAGTCAGAGAATTCAGCCTTTAAACCATTCTTCATGAAAGGTCAAGCTGAAATGGTTTTAAAGTAATATACAAGCAAATTCCTTTTCTCTGTGTTCCTATTGTGGGATTTCCTCTCTGTCTCTTGCTCTGTATAAGGACTAGACATAGTCCACGAGGCTGGGGAGAATTCTATGCATAAGATAGAGTTGTTCAGCAGACGTGGAAAAAAGGTCAAGACACTGGCAGTGCTCTCCGCATACACTTTAGGAATCATTCCTGTACTATCACTACCAAGAAACAGCACTAACCTGTGGCCGAGCTTTTTGACATTGTACATTACAGCTTTGCTAAGCTCTACACTCTTTTAATGGAAAATACATCAAAATCTGAAGGCTTGGCTAAAGAGAAAAAACCACTTTATCTTCCTGTTCTCCATGGCTTCGGGGATAAATATTGTTGGGTTTTCCTCTGCCACCATATTCTGTACTTTAAAAAAATAGATGTAAGAGATTTGCGTGAAGGTGGGCAACAAGTTTCTTTTTTCCGGAAATGGAAGAGGTCGTTGTGTGGTGCTGCTGTGCGTTGTTTCTATAGGTCTGAATGTAAGACTTGGAGACAACGTGTAACTCGTGCTAGAGCCTTTCTAAGACAAATCGTCTCGTGTGAAGACATACTTGGGAATCACAGTCACGCTTTCTCAGCATGCCCCTTAACCTTTTGGAGGCTGATATTGCCTTCCCAGGTTCCTGACTAGGCCACGAGCAGGACTGTTTGTAAGGTATTATGGCAGAAATGTCACAGGAGACTTTTCTTGAGAAATAATTTTGCCTTGTGCTAGTTTATGTAAATTTTGTAAATTCATGTCCAGCATAGGTGTTTCTACATCCTCCAAGGATCCAGCATTCCAAAGGACAAAGATAAGGATTCACACACCCAAAAAAAAGGGAAAAAAAAAAAAAAAGCACAATGACTCTTACAAATAGACTCTTCTCTCACTTTGACGTGGAAGTTCCAGGGGCCTCTCCATCAGGGAAAACACTCTCATTTTCTTCTCCATTCGAAAGAAACCTGGAGAACATGGCTTAGAAGTTACGCCATTGTCTATTTTGCATGAAATACTCCATATATTTAAAGAGCTTACAGAAACGTACTTAACGTCCTGTTGTACTTTAGGCTGTAGCCATATGTAATGCCATTGTAAAGCCAGAATTACTTAACAGTCCAAGAATGAAGATCGACATTTATCTACTAAGCCACCAGATCCTTTGCTAATTCGCAGATATCACACGTTAACTCTTTGTTCCACAACAAAACCCTTCTCTGTGAAGGAAGATGTTGGGAGGTTGCTATCCATGAGCTCTGGGTTTTGTTCCTTGTCGCAGGAAGGGACGTCTGGTGGCTAAGCCACAGCAGTGAGAGGCACGGAACGTGAGGCTTTGTTCTTGGTTAGCGGCATTTCTGCAGCTCATCGCACAAAGCCAGGTTTACTGAGGTACTGAGAAAGTCAAAGCAAGCTTGCGGTGTTCGGCAACTTTAAGAAAAGAACAGTGTTCTGTCTGTACCGCCCTTCTCATACCTCTAGATAACACTTTAAGGAGGATTGTGTGATTTAACTCCTGTGTATTTGCGCTGCTTGAAAAGTACTGTATGAGGACAGAGTAACTTTCTGCAATTTTAAATTAGCAGTACTTGGTTAAATCAGTGCAGTTACATCAGCAGAAGTGCATCAGTGATATGTCTAAAATCGGTGCCACAAGCAGTGGCATGCCTCAGGCATAAAAATCTGGTCTTCAGCCATATTTCTCTGTTTTATCAGTCCTCTTCAGTTCACCTGGGCAGCACAGGCTGGGATTTATAGGTTCCACCTTCCTGCTCCTACAACTCTTGAAGCAGACAAATTATGTTAGTAAACGGAGGTGGCCGCTACCGAAAAATCACTTCCTTTCCAGTGCGTAAGAAGGTAACTGGGTACATTTAATGAAAGCACATAAACTGAAAACACAATTAATTTGAATTTGTGCCATCTAAATGCGTTGTTCTTTGTACCACGATCCTGAGGGAAACTGTTGTTACAGCATTGTGGAGTCTGCGTAGTGTTTTAGGCTTGATCATCAGTGTCAGGGTGGAAAGAGCAGATTGTTGAACTAGATCCACACAGGTGTTTTTGCTATTTTTGCTCTTCAGGATCAGTGTTGATGATACTTTTACATCTCAGTTATGCGGGTCGTCTTCTACTCAAAGTCATTCGTAAGGTATTTTGAGTTGGATGGAAGAAAGGGGAAGAACTTGCTAACTTGATATTGAATACAAGGAATGTAATACCCCTGGTTCAGCAGGTACATGGCACAACAGCTCTTTAAAATCAGTATAGATTTTAATTAAAGAAAACCTTTATAGAAAAATCAATTTATTTTAAAATAGCAAAATTATGTGATTGATTGGTACGCTGATAGTTGATATATCGTGGCATGTAGGGACCTGTAGCTGAGAAAAAATGCTATAAGCCACTGAAATTACAGGTAGTATTCTTTCCAAGTGAAGTTACTCAGTCATACTAAATTATATTCTTTCTAGTTAAAGCTAGTCCACATACACTCCGTAATGGCACAAACCACTCCATAAGAGGCTCTGCTGCTTAACTAGTTGAAGGCAAGTACATTAACTGTGTTAGAAGAAGGTTTCGTGTTTGCTAAACTTAAAGTGCGTTTAATGAATCGCCAACATACATAAACCAATCAAAACTAAAAGTAAAAAATCAATAGAGCCTTTGCTGCTTTATAAGCCGGTACCTTTCTGCACATAGATCAACGGAGATGACAAAAGTTGAAAGGCAATCTAAAATTTCAGGAGTTACCTATAATAAAGAGGTAGAGAGCCAATTGAATTGAGCCTTGGCATCTGGATTTTACCTTGTGTTCAATTTAATGGCTTTTATTGGAAAGGGTGTTAAATCTGAACTCGGAAAGGCACACAGCCCGCCTGCCTGCTGTGTGGGGTCAGGGCTGGGTAGCCCCCTCTCCACCCTCCGTCTTTCCTGATTGCTCGTGGCTGGGGCATAAATGTGGTTTGGCTGTAAGTAGCTTTGGAAGTAGTCAGGCCATTAACAGGCTCGTTATGAGAGCTCCAAGTCCTGTGTTTTCCAGGAACATTCGTTATTACCTTTAGGAGCTCCTACAAGGAAGGTGCCTACAGTGCAAGAGAGGCTGAGCCCTGGAAAGGAGTCTGCAAGGACCCCGCTTCTCCCACCAGGCACCGAGCCTCTGCAGATGCCTCGGTTTTCCTTATTAATGCTGCTTAGGCACATCGCGCTAATGACTAATGCATTTGCTTGCCTATTTCCCATCTGGACTGAGTGGAGTATTTACGATTTATCCTACTTAGGGGCATTGATATTCGTCTGCCAGATATGTCGAATTCTCCTGAGGACCGTGATCCAAGGTGGGTGCTCAAACGATGAATTCCTTGCAAGCATGAGTTCAACCCACAATAGTAGCTCCACTTGATAAGTGGCCAAACAAGTTAAAAATGCTTGTGTCTCCCCCTTAATGGGAAAGGGTTTTTTTACTATTTGCTTAAACCACGTATATTTTTAACAATAAAAGGTGATTGTAGCACAACTTGGAGGGGTTGTTTCTATTTTGAAGAAAAGATCGAGCCAATTTTCTGTACTCGAAGTGATTCCTTGGTCATCGTAGTCCAGTAGAGCATTTAAGGAATGTGAATCTCAGCCCAGTAGAGAGACTCCCGTCAAGGTTGTAAGGCTTCAGGAGATACGTGAGATTCCAATCTGCATCTTTTTTTTTTTTTGGTGGTAATTTGTCTTGGCTAATTCAGGAGTCTCCCTGCTGAGCAGGCTGTCTGCTGTAAATCCCGTTCACCAGGTAATATATGTGTGAGGAATGAAGCTGAATGATCTATGCCCCAATAAACGGCAGAGAGCATTTCAGAATGCATTACAAAGAGCCTGGAACTTTTTTTCAAGAACACTACTTAGCCTTAAAGCTGAAACTCGTGGCATCATTTATTACTTTCAGTAGTTTGAAAATTAGCTGTGAACAAGTACAAACCGGGAGCCACTCACTATAAAAATACACTCCTCCAAAACAGCACAAAATCCTAATGCTCTGTGAAGTTTAGAAGAGTTCAGGCAAAAAAAAAAAAAAACCCACCAAAAAACCCAAAAAGATAAAAATTGTGACTAAGATCCATCACCAACAGATGGCAAATACTCTCTAAAAATCACTCAGGTGAGTTACTCCAGTTTGTGGGGCACCTAAGGCACCTACCCTTAGTTCTAGCCTTATATTCTTTGTCAGAAACTTGGTTTCCTCTCAGCACACAGGCTTGTACATAATTAATGCCTTCAGATACAGCACCAGTTATGTACATATTGATAATAATTATCTTCCCTTTTATTTCTTATGGAACAATAGGTTTCAGTCCTAACACAAGACTTGCCTAGCTGTGTCAGACTTTATAGGCGGTTGCAAAAATAGCTAGCAACGAGCTGGTGTTGACTGTCACTTCCTGTAGGACGCACGCTGACATCTACTATTTCAGATATACTTCAGTTTAGAAATATTCTACATGCCATTTCCCAAGGACTTCTGCAGTTGAGCAGACATGAGATGAATGCAAAACCTGCCTATCGTGTAGACTCTTGGTCCCACTTCATCTTCATGCAGGGAAAATTATAATTCCATTTCATCAATGTTTTATTAGATTTTCCTGAAAAAGTTGGCAGAAGGATATCATTCTTCAGAGACTAACAAGTTAGTGTGTGCTGTTTCCCCAGTACTGGCATTGACATTCTCATTTCTGTAAGTATGTCTTGTTTGCAGGGGAGCGAGATGCTATTTTTAGAATTGATCTCCTGCCTTCCTTTGGTTCTCCCCCAACTCATTATGAGGTGCAAGTGAGTATGTGATTGGAAAATGATCTATTTGCCCAGAAGAGACCTCTACCTAGTTAAGCGCCCTATTTTGTTCAGTATTAATTTAGATGAGGTAGATAATATTCACTGTTCGTGTAAATATGCCATCTACCCAGTCTACCGAGACCACTTGCCCTATTGCTTAATAAAATTACGGGTATGTGAGTAGTGTCTCTGTGTCTCAGGGTAAAATTTCCATCATACTGCTGACAGGCACAAAACAGAAGGCACCCTTTGCCAAGGTGCTGTCTGTCCTATTGAACTTGGACTTTGGTAAGCCACGATCAATGAGTGAATATATCTAGTAGGCAGCAAACTGCGGGATGATGAGCAGAGCAAGGAGGAAGCGCCTGGGAAGGCTGCGCTGAAGCCCAGCACCCGGTGTGTCAAGAATTATGGATTATATTGAGTAAAATTCATTTGGGCATATGCTGCTGCATCAGATTACAGTGTTGTTATTTTGTAAGAGACATCTGGAGCTTGCCAACACTGTTTTAGAATGGACAAAGTGGAGCATAAAGATTTCGACTCGGAAGGGAAGGCTGAGCGGGGCAATACCAAACGACAGCGCAGCGGTCGCGTACTGAGCTGGCGGCAATCCGCATCAGAACGGCCGCGTGGCCGCTGCGCTATTGCTGGTGTTGATGCCTCGCTGACGTATCTTAATCATTCACAGATTCAGCACTAAGTTTTCTAATTTTTAAAAAGTGTAGGATAACCGGCTGTTTTGTGCTAATATTACCGTTCAACAAACAATGTTCCAGTACCTAAAGGGGGCCAACAGGAAAGATGGGGAGGGACTCTTGATCAGGGAGTGTAGCGATAGGATGAGGGGTGACAGTTTTAAACTGGAGAGGGAGATTCAGATTAGAGATTAGGAAGAAATTCTTTACTGTGAGGGTGGTGAGGGACTGGCCCAGGCTGCCCAGAGAAGCTGTGGCTGCCCCATCCCTGGAGGTGTTCAAGGCCAGGCTGGATGGGGCTTTGAGCAGCCTGGTCTGGTGGGAGGTGTCCCTGCCCAGGGCAGGGGGTTGGAACTCGGTGATCTTTAAGGTCCCTTCCAACCTGAACCATTCTATGATCCTATGAATGTGTGTGTGGCATGTGTAACATTTAAATGCATGTGGAAAGAAAAAAGGTGAAATTTCTTTCTCTAGGTGGTAGAAAACTCAAATGGCTACTCAGAAAATTTGTAAGAAGCCTGTGTCTGTGGACATGGCTTGCATAGGAGGGGATGGAAGCAGAAGGATCTGAGAACCTATGAAAGCAGTTAATGTTGCTATTGTCAGTATGAGTTGGATGATGTTAAGACAGATACTGTCTTACTGTCCCAATGGGATGTTAGCACCGAATTGGTATGCGATGTGTTTTATAGTTTTCTGATCTAAATGTAGGATCAAAACTTGCGCTTCTGGGGACTGCACATTTCCCTTAAATCTATGGTTGGGATCCACGTCACTTAGCTTTCACTGGACATTATTTTAGGGAAAACCTGTCCTATTCTGCTGAACAGGTGTACTTTTCTGTTTCTCATAATGCCAAATAACATTTTTGCTACCTCACCCTTTAATAAAGAACTAATGATAATAGCAGAGACTAGCAATTACAGGTATCAATATTGTTCACCTCTGTGGAGAAGATAGTGTAAGTCTGCTCTTAAAACTAATAAAATAAGTAGACTTATATTTATCTTATGATGATGCTGTGATTTTCTTTAAAACTACTTAAGTAGGTCTACTTAAATTGCAATTTCTATGCCTCTATGATCACATCTTTGTCTATAGGCCTAAGATGACTCATTTACATTTTGAATTATGGATTTTTAAATAATTTATCACAATGCCAAAATAGTCTATAACATTGATATGTAAATGCTTCCTGCATCTTCACGTGACTCCCCCCAGATAAAACCAGTAACACGAAGAGGAAGGGAACGGGAGAGGATGACAAAATGCAAGTCTACTGGAAGAAGCCAGTAGCACAACATGAGCCAAATGTAGGTGCCTGCCACTCTCTTACCCAAGTCAGTTCAATACAGTTCTGTGCTTTTCTCTCACTCTTACCTCACCTGCCAGCAAGTAGCACAGATTAGCGTGCTTAAATGATAAAGTGCGACAAATTTTAATTTTAGGGGTCACGAACACTTTTAAACCAAGATCCAAAGTAAAGTGGAGCTGAATCAGCAGCAGCGCAGAGGCAGGGAGCTCTGGTGGAGGGCTGGCGGTGGGCAGCTCGTAGCTGGAGCGTCTTAAATAGGATCACCACTCACAAAACAGAAGCGTGGAACCACAGCGTTAAGTGCCCCTTTTGCCTAAAATATTTTTCAGAGTGTGTGTATGCCCTGAGTTGCCGCTATTCACGTTATTCCAGGATTTGGCCCAAGGATCGTGGCGTAAGGGCAGATGGTTGGTACACGTTTTCCACAAATTGTCTGCTTGCTGCAGAAGGTTATGGTGGCGGTTTTGTTTCTTGCTTCCTTTATTATTATCGTTAGATGTCTGGTTTACATAAAGAGATCTAAAATTGCCTAAATGTTTTTTTTTCTTCTGGTCTTGTAAACTAAAAAATTGTGCAAGTTTAGCTGTGAAAAGAATATTTACTACATGAGTAAGTTAAATACCTATTTCCACTTCAGATAAAAGCCCAATTTGCCTTACCTTGCAATGGTTTGGTGTTCACTCATATGTATTTTTACCCCAGTAACATAGAAATAGTTGTTCTTTGTGAAAGAATTTACCTGAAACAGATTTAAATGTAACCTTAGAGCTCAAAACATGAAACAAGAAAAGAGAGTTAAACTTTTAAAGCAATCAGTTTTATTCTGCACGCAGCAATTACTTCTGCTGTCAGCAGGAATGAAGTTTACTGCTGTTGGAAACTTGTAAAAAGTCAAATGTGTTTGTGTAAAATGCCGTGTCAACTGCAAGTAAACAGGACCATACCTTCCAAGAACCAGGCCTCTCCTTATTTTAGTATTAATGAGGTTTGTGTCCTAAATGCCTGCTCAGAAGTAGTTACAAAAATGTGATTTGAACGAAGAGAAGTAAATGCTATATTCCCATATGGCAAAGAAATCCTGCTTATTGACTTTCTGAACTGCCTCCGTCAGAATACATGGGATTCAGCTGTATTCAGCTGAGAGACGCCTATATCCAAAAGGTGAACTGGGATTAACATGGATATCTTTGTGATTGTTGTTACACTTCAATAAAAATAATCCTTATATCAGTACAAGTCGTATCACAATTAAGTCTAATGATAGACACAATCCCTGTTTGTTATTTAAAAAATAATTTCTGTGAACCTTTCAGGGGAAGAGGAGACTGGAGGAGGAAGAATTGCCTGTCTGCTCAATTTATTCTATTTTAATCTAGGGCCAATTAAAATAGCTTTTAAAAAAAAAAAAAAAACAACTTAAAAAAACCATATTTTTAAAAGAGAGGCAAAATTGTAATGCATCCCTCATATACAGTCTGTATCAGATCAGTTTGATGGGTAGTTTGCTTTTATTGGTACCTTCTTCAGAAAAAACTAACAAATGAAAATCCCAAAGCTGTAAATTTTCACAGGCCAAGGCTAAGAATGAGATGGCAGTGCTGTTTACCGGGATAAATCAGGTGCTACTAACAGAATTTCAATACCAAAGGTTAATAATATCATCATCAGTAGCTCTTGAAAGAGACCTGACTGCCTAAAGGCAACTTAATTTTAAACACTGAGACAAGTCAATCAGTATACACCTAAAAATATGCATTGAGGGATGCGGTTTGCATACATTACAGCCTTGTTGTTTCTTTATAACCTGTGAGATCTTGAATTCTTTTGGTCACTTATTCAGGAACGTAGGCACACGCGTATTTTTTGTAGGGTACAGGTCTGCTTGTTACTGGTCACTGGGAAGAGAAAGAGAGTTTCTAGGGGAAGGACAGGACACAGCGAAAGAGCCTTCCACTCAAAATTCTACGCTTGCCGTCCTAGTGTTAAAACATCTCTCTCACCGGGCTATTTGTCCGGTGATGCTGATGAGTTGAAAATGTAAATGTCAGCTCAGGCAACGTACATTGACTATGGCCTGAGAGGTCAGAAGGTGGGCCCGTTTTCCCATTTTTACACTTTGCTGTATCGGAACTGATAGCCTGTAACATTTAAAGTGGCTAAGGGCACAGCGGAAAGCAAAATACTGAGATGACGGTGAAGCCGTCTCAGTGCTCTTGGGAGCAGTACCCTGGATCATGGCTAAATGGATGTTTCTGACCAAGTGCCAACAACTTTGGCAAGGCTGTGTGAAGGAATAAATCTATGGAACTTAATTTTTTAAAAAATATTATTATTATTAAAACGCCTGTTATGAGTTCCAAGTGTATTTTTATTTGTGTTTCATGGAATCTGGTGTCGATGATAAAGGGAGGAACCCGCTTTCACTTGACGCTTTTTGTTACGTTTTTTGTGCTGAATATGCTATGATTAGGTTTATTATGTGAGTAAATATCCACATAGGCTGGTAGAGAAGGTATTTCTGTTCATGGTCATAGGGTAAATTAAGAAAAGTATTATTTTCTAGACATCTGCTTTGACTATCAGCCTTACAAAGAAAATAGCTCTGGACCTTTCAAGTCATATGGAAGAATAAGATCTATGGAAGATACTATAATTACCCATTGACTCCTGGAAAGCAGTACAGAAAACCTGATTTCAGGTGTGATTTAAAATATAATAAATTATGGAAAGCTGTAGTTTTATCAACAGCACTGGTCTTGAAACTTTTCTGAATGGTCGTTTTGAAAGACTATCACTAGCTAGGTCCAATAATTAATACTCCAGCAAAGTATCAGTGAAAAAAAAATAGTTGGGGGCAAAATACCATATCATATAATCATAGAATAGTGTGTGTTGCAAGGGACCATTGAAGGCCATCTAGTCCAACCCACCCTGCAACAAGCAGGGACATCTTCAACTAGATCAGGTTGCTCAGAGCCCTGTCCAACCTGACCTTGAATGATTCCAGGGACAGGTCACCTACCACCTCTGTGGGCAACCTAGGCCAGTGTCTTACCACCCTCATTGTAAAAAATTTCTGCCTTAAATCTAGTCTGAATCTATGTTCTTTTATTTTAAAGCCATTACCTCTTGTCCTATCGCAACAGGCCCTGCTAAAGTGTTTGTCCCCATCTTTCTTATAAGCCCCCTTTTACGTAATGAAAGGCTGCAATAAATTCTCCCTGGAGCCTTCTCTTCTCCAGGCTGAACAACCCCAACTCTCCCAGTCTGTCCTCACAGCAGAGGTGCTCCAGCCCTCTGATCATTTTTGTGGCCCTCCTTTGGACCCACTCCAACAGGTCCATGTCTTTCCTCTGCTGAGGGCTCCAGAGCTGGACGCAGTACTCCAGGTGGGGTCTCAGGAGACCGGAGTAGAGGGCGAGAATCACCTCCCTTGACCTGCTGGCCACGCTGCTTTTGATGCAGCCCAGGATCCACAGCTTCTGGGCTGTGAGTGCACGTTGCCAGTTCATGTCCACAAGGTATCAGTGCTGAGTCTTCCTCCAGTTCTTCCATCTGTGGGATATATGCATGCCCGCCTGTAGAAGCAACATGGAAGAAGCAGACCCATCTGAAGTGACCATCACGTTGGTCATGCCTCCGCTGTGACTGAGGTTATGGTAAAGAGATGCGTCTCTAAGTCATTGGCTGCCTTGCCTGCTTTCTGCCTCCACCACTGAGGCTTCTTTGGCACAGAAATTGATGTTAAAGCTAATAAATTGCATCACATTTTTAGGAAATCTAAAATTTGCTTCTGGGAAAGACTTTTGTTTCCTGTCTTCTCTAAAAATGGCAAGATCTGCATAAGACATCTGCTTTATCTGCACAATTAGAAGGGAAGATCGTGTGCTGTTTTACGAATACATAAGCAGAAAAAAGACTTTCCTTCAATAGCTTACAGCTGATATGTATAAAGAGAACTGAACATAATAAGGATAGCACAAGATCTTTGATTCTCTTTATTTTCCATTGCTTTTTTACCTTGCCTCTTCTGAGTTAGCTTTGTGGCCTTTCAGTAGTTTCCTGAAAAACAACCCAAAGAAAAAGTGTTTTGCTGGCCAGTTTGCTGATATAGCGTACTATATTAGCTGAACCAAAGCCATCTTTCTCTTTGAATTCGGCTGTTCCTCTAAGTATAATTCCTCAACCATTTTCTAAGTAGTATGTGCATTAAAAAGTGTATCTGTGTACATATAGAGCCATATGTGTGTACAGCTTTTATAGGCCTCTATAACGTTTCATTTTTTCTTATTTTTTGTTTTTAAAGTTCTTTATGACAACAGTGCTTTAAAAGGTATGCTGTTGTAGAATTAGTCTGTGTTGGTTTGCATCAGATTTTACAAGCGCTCATCAGAACAATCTCATTAATTTCAGTAAAATGAGGAAAATTCGGCTGAAATTTTTAGATTAATCCTTTTCAAGACTTGAAAATATGAGGCTTGTATTGTGACATGCTTGCAACAGAAGAAATATTCACAGAAGCAGGTGGGAAAATCTTTCCTATGTCATGATCGGAGAGACAGGTACCAGATTTGTGCTCATTGACCTTGTTGCTGTCTAGTGGCTTTCTTTACCACAAACCCTCATTAACGGCAGCAGAAGTTCAATCAACACATAGAAGCAGGGCAGCATGTGTGTCTAATTACTGCAGCAGTGTGTGTGTGTGTGTGATAATGGGCATTTTGTAGCCACGAGCCTAACAACAAAGACAATAAGGGTCAGAATTCGAAGGTCTCAACAATAACGGGCAAGGACACCTTAGTTTCTAGTAACTGACATAGCAATTAATCATGGTGAGGATCTTCTAACTGAATCTTTCTTTGGCCAATGTTTTTCTGAAGAGGCAGAGGGCTTGGTTTTGCACCCACTCAGCAGCAGTGCCAGGGACTAAGAGACCCACGTCCCAGGGAAGGCGCTGGAGGGCACCTCTGGCTCTGCTGCAGTGATCTGCCCCGGTGGTGTGGTGCCCATGTCTCTTCAGCCGGCTCTGGTGTGGAGACCCTTCCCTTCTACATTGTAAAAGCTCTGCTGAAAAGACAATGAGGTCTCAGGTCATATTATTTTCCCTTTATGGTACCTGTAAAGAAAGGCAGTCCCTGTTGCTGCTTTCTCTGGCTTGGGTCCCTGGAAGCATCTTCCCTCTCTGCTTGAAGGTGGCTGAGTCTTCCTTAACAAGGTGATGGGGAATTGGCGTATGTGGAGGACGTATTCTCCCTTGCTACTAGCTTAGCTCAGAAGATTAATCTTCAACTTAGCTTCAACTCAGAAAATCAAGCACAGGCATATATTTTACAGCTTATCAGTACTTAGAGTGGATGGAAGAAAACCATAGAATCAGAGAATGGCTTGGTTTGGAAGGGACCTTAAAGATCATCTAGTTCCAACCCCCTGCCATGGGCAGGGACACCTCCCACTAGACCAGGTTGCTCAAAGCTCCATCCATCTTGGCCTTGAACACCTCCAGGGATGGGGCATCCACAGCTTCTCTGGGCAACCTGTGCCTCACCACCCTCACAGTAAAGAATTTCTTCCTAATATCTCACCTAAATCTCTCCTCTTCCACTTTAAAACTGTTACCTCTCATTCTATTACTCCCCAACTTTCCTGTAGGCCCCCTTTAGGGACTGGAACGGGCTCTAAGGTCTCCTTGGAGCCTTCTCTGCTCCAGGCTGAACAACCCCAACTCTCTCAGCCTGTCCTCACGGCAGAGGTGCTCCAGCCTTCTGATCATTTTTTGTGGCCCTCCTCTGGACCCGCTCCAACAGGTCCAAGTCCTTCTTATGTTGGGGGCTCCAGGTGGGGGTCTCATCAGAGCAGAGTAGAGGGGCAGAATCACCTCCCTCGACCTGCTGGCCACGCTGCTTTTGATGCAGCCCAGGATGCAGTTGGCTTTCTGGGCTGCAAGTGCACATTGTCAGTCATGTCCAGCTTCTCATCCACCAGTACCCCCAAGTCCTTCTCCTCAGGGCTTCTCTCTGTCCATTCTCTGTCCAGCCTGTATTTGTGCTTGGGATTGCCCCAACCTGTGTGCAACCCCTGTCAAACTAGGACAAGGAGCTTGCACTTAGCTTTGTTGAACTTCATAAGGTTCACGTTGGTGCACCTCTCGAGCCTGTCCGGGTCACTCTTGATGGCATCCCTTCCCTCCAGCGTCTCGACTGTTCCACACAGCTTGGCATCATCAGCAAACTTGCTGAAGGTGCACTTGATGCCACTGTCCATGCCTCCAACAAATATGTTAAACGGCACCAGGCACAATGCTGACCCCTGAGGAATGCCACCCATAGGCTAGTCATAAAAATAAGGGGCAGTGTTAGAGCTTTTGCAGCCATGTCATCAAAAATATTCTTTCTGGCTTTGCACTGAGCCACTTGCATTCTGTAGCACACTCAACGGAGATTTTATGTCTCCTTTTTCCTCCAGTTTCCAGCAAGGAAGGGAAATGCTTAGCTTCAGCAAGTGAATCCACTCATGCTTGTGATATGTATACAGGCTATGTGTGAGAATTATACCAACAATTACTGTTTAGAGTGCTCTGCATGCAGATGCCACATAGAGCGTTGAAAATGTATCACATAGTTATGGGGAACACAATAGGAATCTTTCTGTGAGTGAAATAATTATATTTTAGCCACATTGGAACCAAACAATCTAGCCAGCTCTAACTCTTTATTCACATGTAAAAAGATCATTTATGCATTGTAATGCACCCTTGTCCAAATAATTGTGCTGGAATATTGTATGAAAGTTTTTGAACAGCTCTGTAATAGCCATACTGTTGGATGACAGCAGTATCATTAGTAGCCTGCAGAAGTATTTCTAACCATGTGCAAATTCATCTTTTATTCCATTGTAATTTATCACACAGTTTTCACCTTCTATATATTTCAAGAGAAATTAACTGTACTTGAAATGCTTCCCAAGCCCAATCAGCTCCAAGCACAGGTTAGACGATTTCACGTCGGTGTAGGGTGGATGTGACACCACATGCTGTTCCAAGGCCCAGAATCTGCGGAAGGGTGCTGGAAGACAGGGGTGGAAGACAGAGGAGAGCCAGAACATGGGGAGGGTTCCTGTTCAAGGTCAGTTATTCTGGTGAGGCGCAGTGCTAGGTAAGGCAACCAGAGGCAGCTCTCAAAAGTCTCTAATGTGCCCATTTGAAACACTTTTGATGAGGTCCTTCAGCAAAGGTTCTTAAAACCTTTTAGCATAAAAATCCTCTCATGAACAGTAACTGAATAAAAGAGAGGACATATATAATCAGTGTCACTTCTCCAGTAAGGCGAATTGAAGAACTTATCCTTAAATACTTGTTCTGTCTTTATATGGTGTCCTCAAGCATCCTCCTACGATGACCCATTCTTTGTCTGATCTGCTATGGCTGTTTTTGTGATCTTAAATAACAGAACAACACTGCTTCTAACACCTGCGCTAGCTCAAGTATCTTGAAACAGGAGCATCTTGAAAAATACCCCCCAGTGAAAGTCTGAATGAGCGTGGCCTGTTGAATTTAACAAACAAACAAAAAAAAGAGACTTGACAGAATGCAGAGTAACTTCCTATGCGGATAAAGGACTATGCATATTAAAGGACTTCAGTACAGTGGAGAAGGGCACGATATGTGCTCAGGGCATGAACGCAAACATATCGCCACCAGGCACACGGGTTTATAAAAGGGAGCGTGATTAGCTGCTGGTGTAAAGTTACCAGGGAAGAGATGAATTGTCAGTCCCTTGATGTTTACAGGTTGAGACTGAATGCCTTTCAGGACGATATGCCTAAGGCAGTCATAAATTATGCTTTAGTCTCATTTCTGTTACCAGCTTAATATGAGTAAATAAGGTAAATGGGTGAAATAAACCTGTGACATTGAGAATAATCCAATTGTTCCCTAAGACATTAAATATCTGGAAAAATGGAGTGATCTCAAAGTCTCTGACTGAAACATTAACAAAATGAAGCAATGTTTGCAAGTGCCATAAGCACATTTTCAAATGGGTTGCAGATTTTTTAGTAGGTACGAGCAGAGTAATTAATTTTCTCCCTTTTTATTTTGGCCAAGGTTTTGTGGAAGAGATATATTGCATTTCTGAAAGTAGTGTAGCCGTCCCAAAACCAGCTGAATGTTCTATAGCACCTTTCACGGGTGCATGTGTATAGTATACAAATAGCAACTGTGGCTTGAATTTGATTGCATCTGTTGTGAAGCCCAACTTCCTGCTGACTTTTTCAAAATAATTCAGTTGCACAAAGATTTAAAAAATAGATGTGTCGGACATTCCTTTGTCAAAAAGACATTGCATCTTTCATTTGGAAAATCAACCCCCCTGTCCTTCTAAAATCTAATAGAAAGTATTTTCAAATGGTAATAGTATTCTAGGCAGAAATCCAGAGCACTATATTCGCTGCCTGAAAATATAATTTAGGAGTTGTAATATATTCCCTCATTAAAAGTATCATGCACGGTAGTGATTTTATTATTCATTTATTATCTGAACCATTGAACTAATCTGAAGAAAAGCAGCATTCTCAGGGGCACAAGTGAAGAAGTTCCCTTTTCATTTTTATAAACAAATCATTTGGTTTGGAAAAGGGACAATAATTTTGTTTCCTTTGAAAAATAACGACTTACTATACATTGCTATACAATTATTGTTAGAATTTGGCTAAATACAGTTTATAGTCCTTGTCTGAAGGAACTCACGGGACCACTTTCATGACCTTTTTTTTGGCGGTATATGGGTAATACTTCATAAAGGTAAATAAATAGGAGATTGAGAACCAAAATAAATACAATGTATAAAATCTTATGATTTTTAACTGTAAGAGTAAAGATAATTTGAAATCATTTGAAAGAAAATGGAGTACATAAAACCAGAAAGCAGTTGTTCTACAGTTATTTTCTGTTGCACCAAGCCTACAAGTCTAAACTTTTGGTTCATGTGTAGTACAAGTTTTTTGTCCGTGTCAATGACAAGTGGAGTCAAGCTGTTACAGATCCAAGCTGCAGAGACTTGGCTCTGAAGCACAGACTGTAGCAGTAGACTCAGGTGGGGTCTGCAGGTCCCCAGTTCAGTCCCTGTGAATGGCCCAAAGGCATAAATTAACAGATTCTTCTGCATGGCAGAACAGTCTGATGAATACTATAATTCAGAATATGTAATATATAAAATCCACTGTATACTTTCCAAAAATGTCTTTACTTTTTCCATTGTATTAGGTGGTCTGGTGAAAGGTCTTGGGTTGTTTATCTGTCCGTAAAAATACTTTGGCAGAACAGTCTGATGAATACCAGTTGCTACCTGTATTTCATTAACACTAAATTACAAAGGACAAGGGTTTATTTCTTCTAAATTTTATTAGACCTGCCTTATATTTTCCAGAAAAAATAAGCCATTTTTCCAGATCATGTTTTTGAATTTTCACGGCTTTTTCACTACACATCTTTTTACTAAAACTTCTTTATCTCTGCTCTCCAAAACCCTGAAATCAAGAACACAAAAATCTCTTGGTGTAGTCCATACATGCAGTCCATTTTTAGTTTCTTAGTAAGCTGGGATATGGTAAAAAATTTGAGATTCAGTACAAATCATTTGGAAACCTAAAGTCTGAACCCTAGAACTGAGCAATGGTGCAGTGACACCTGAGTGATCACTTTTCCTGTGTAGATTTCCAGATACTGAAGTTCTTTATGCTTTACTAGAATTAAAATAAAACATCAAGTATGTATGTGTTCTCAAATCTCTTTCTTTTGGACAATAGCATTATTTGTATTGTTAAAATTTCTGCTCAATTCATTTTATTTTATGTTTTTGTTGTGCTATGAGTGTTCTTTTTATGGTATGCTACTCCTACACTACACTAAAAAAATAAAATCAATTATTTCTGTAGTATAACGAAATTTATAATGATGTTTATGCAGCTGAGTTCTAATTTTGATTCTGTCTAACTGAAACCAATACAAGTTCCAAACTAATTCTTCCAGACTAATTGTTTGAGTCATGGTAAGGCATTGTATTCAACAAATGCAGCGTAAAATGTAAGGATTACGTAGACAAAGCTCAAAGGTAAACTCAGTGTTCCAGTCTGTTGACAAAACTTGCTTATTTGTCTTCAAATTCTGAGCTGTTACACTTCAATAATTCCCTTTTACACCACAGAATATATCTGGAGTATTACACAGCAGTTCCAAATTTTCTATCAAACCCAACACAGAAATTATATTGCCCTTTTTATTTGCTGAGTGCTGTCTCACAAAGAAGTAGTAAGATAGAGAGAGAAGATAGCCTGAAGCCCAGGATGGGGTTATGGCCTATAAGTGTTTTGGGTTTTCTCAGCGTGAGTTTGCTAATTCGCATCTTAATTGGTGTTCACATATCATCACTTTGCCATTAGGAATCCAGTTACTGCATCCAAGCACAATATTAGGAAGATTATCTCACCATATTTTCTGTTGGCACAGGGTACTTTTCCTCTCTCTTAAAAAAAAAAAAAAGAAAAAGTAATACCATGCAATACTGGAGTGGAAATGCCATTTATAAAAGGTTATGCACATACATGTGTACCAGAATTTTTTTAGAGCTCGTGTGCTAATAAAATTAAATAAGAAACTTCTGTACATATCTCTTAAATCCGTTACTAAATACAGCTTTACCTTCAGAGAAAACCAGATTAATCCATGTAGTGTTGTCTAACATTGGGTCATAAACAGCAATTTTTTTCCTTCATGGTAAAGTAGCTTAATCCATTAATCCTTATGCAAAATGTAAATGTTTATATTAGACAATTAAAAACAAGGCTTTGCTGTGCTCTTGTTCTCTTTCTCTTTCAATATACACCTGATTTATTAGTCAGTATATTTTGTTTTTCATATTTTTCCTTTCTGCACTGTAACTCTGCTGCTTGAAAATCCAGATGTATGTTCTAGATGATATTAGCGAAAACCAAGTTTTCTTCTGGCTGGAAATTTTGAGCAAGTTTTTATTACATTCAAATCTGAACTTCTACCTATTTTGCATTTTTCCAGTGGAATAGCTAAAAGGTATTGGTTGAAGGTTTAATGTTATTCCTTACACTAGCAGCCAAAATATGTTAATTGCAACTGTATCTACATTAAGCCCCTCAAAATGCAGAATTGTGGTGGAAACTAATAGTGTGATGAAGTGAAAAATTCTCGCACGATACTTATTAAACCAAAGGAAGTCAGGGATAATAATCTCAGAATAGTGTAAGATGACGTATTCTTTTATATAAAGTGAAAACGGACGGGGGCATATCTGCAAGCACTTTGGAGGAGAGGTTTAAGATCTAAAACAATCTCTTTAATTGGTGATTTGGTCTGAAAAGCAGGATGCAGTTCAAGCAGGACAAATGCAAATTACCGCACTTCAGTAAGAATAATCAGCTGAGCAATGAAAGATAGAAACTGGCTAGCTAGGCAAAAGTTGCCGGAAAAAAAGTGGGATGTTTTATTGAAGGGAACACGAGTTGCCAAATTCATATTGTTGTGAGGGAAAAAAAGAAAAGGGGTGGGGGGTGGGGGGGATAAAAAATCCCAACATCTGGTATCCTGGTTTGAGTTATTGCATTTCAAACAAAATACTGACCAGCTGAAGAGGCTGTAGAGAAAAGTACGGAGAGTGATCAGAGGTCTAGAAGACATGACCTGAGGAGGAAGGAAATACTCCTCTACCTTCATCCAATGACAAGAAGTAATGAGATAATGTTGCAACAAGGGATTTGTAGACATTAGGAAATATTTTCTGACTAAGAGCTGGGGTGGACTGAAGAGAGCTGTTGTGGAATATTCATCACTGGAGTTTTTTATGAATGGGCTACACAAAGGCCTGTGAGGATGATTTTGGTGCAGTTGATAATGACTTAGGGGGAAGAAATATGTGTTCCTGATAGTTCTGTTTTATATGGTTAGTAAATACGGGTATTCCAGCACTGGATGACATAAAGGAAAGAGAATAAGCTTAAAAAGAAGCAAACAAAACCTAGTAGTTCAAAATACTTAACATGCTTTTTGTTTTAAGTATTTTTATTTTTTTTTTAAATTATGGCCTTCCTTGAATAACTTCACCCTTCATACTATATAATTCAGCTTCCGCTTTGCCAGTTAAACTGACATAGATGCCATCACAAGATTTTCCTACACAGCCCCTGCTGCATGGTAGGAACTGCCCAGAGAGATCTATAAAGGCATTACTTTATCTTCCCGTATATATTTCTCCTTAAAACTTATCATGGCTCTCAGGCATACCCAGTCTTCAGCAAGTTACACCCTCGGAATGTTGTAAGAAAAATTGTTATTTTGTGGTTTCCATGGGGAGAACCCTTTTTTTCCCTTTTTTTTTTTTTCTTTCCTCTTTCCACATTTATTACTTGCAGCACAACAGTATGTCTTTAGATGTACGAAGAATATGAGAAATCTCTCAAAATACTGTCTTCCAGGCCAAATGCCAACGTTCCACAGAAATGCCCACTGCTTTTATCAATATTGCTATAAAATCCAAGTCTCAGCTTACTTCAGTTTGTTTCTGTCACCTGATTTATGTTTCTAGTCAAAATGTATTGAAAGCAGAAAATGGAGCTGAATGCCTTCAAAAAGAGTACAAATTGAAATTCTGAACATAGGAAAACCTTTCTAATCTTACAGTTTCCTTCAGACTGTATTACTTCAACATTTTATTCTTCCTTGAACATGTTTTCAACCTTCTTTGATTTTTTGCCACTTTAGAAGGAAGTCTGTTTCTTTGGCAAGATTACCTCGGGAAATTACATTTTCATATACTTTACTGCAGTGTACTCAGATGATGCTTACTTCTAACATTGCCTATAATTTACAACTGCGAAAATTCTACAGAAACAAAACAAATGAAGGGAATTTCTATTCTTCAGTCTCTCAGATCCAGCCTTTGGGTCTAAATTTGGACATCTAAAACAACCCTCTCTGGTTCTTTGTTGTACTCTATTCTCCCAAGCTCACTGTAGCTCTTCCATCTTTACGCTGTACCCCTACATATCTGAAACCAGAACTGCAGCCCAGTACCATGTCTGCCACCCACCGCACACCCACCTCACATTTTCCCTATTTTCTAAATCCTCTCTGTCCCCGTGTGCTGAGGCAGGAGAGGAGTCCCTAGAACTAAGTCCTTGTAACTGGCTTCCACGCACGTCAGCATCTCCCATGATTGCTCTTTTCGTTACGTATTTTGTCCCAGGTACAACTTCTTCCACACAGCTGCGATAAATCCCTAGGCAGAGAAAATATGCTTGTCCAGTAAGCCTATACAGAGAACATGAGTTTCAGAAGCACATTTCTTGGGGTGCGGGAGGAAAAAAGCAGAGGGGAGTAAGGAAAAAAAATGGGTCACGCGATTTGCTGATGCAGTGTAGGACTTCGTTGTTATGTCACACGCTCTTGCTGCCATCAGCAGGAAGCCAAATACGTTTTGCTTCCTGAGGTAGTGGGAGTACAGTATCAAGGAAATAAAGAGAGAGGAACCTTTTACAACACAGTTCCTCTTTTATGGAAGTCATGAATTAAAACACTCCACAAGACTCAATTTCTCATTCATGGCCTCTGTTCCCCACAGATGGATGAAAAGTGGATAATTATAAGTGAGGAAGTCAGAAGACCTGGTGCTGTAAGTACCATCGCTGTGAGTCATGAGCCTCGAGCAAATTTATTTGTGGCAACTTGGTATATCTTACTCTATCCATGAGGTTATTCATCCCACAGCAGTAATCAGCAGCAGATTGGGTCAGGCTTCTTCCATATACTTTCTTCCCTACTACAGCAGAAGATGATGTCAGCATGGAGATACCTTTCTTTGACTTTGGAGCCTGCTTTAACTGGTGATAACCATTAGACTTCCTTTTCAGACATACCGAAGCTGTGAGAGGTTGGAGAATGTCTCTGATAGAGCATCAAGCTTGGTTTACCAAGAAGTTCTTTCTTTAAAGGGGGGCTGATCAGCAGGCCCATTATCACAAGCAATCTGCCCCCTTCGGCTACTTAAGTGTAATTTGCCAGGTGGCTGAAAACTCGATCATCTGCTAGAAACTGATTTAATTTTTTTTTTTTT
>VXBH01002675.1:1899122-1942170 GCA_013400035.1 Rynchops niger | reverse complement strand
CCCCCCCCCCCCCCCCCTTTTTAGACTTTAAGCAGGTTATTGAGGAAGACAGAGCAAAAAAGCCACAATTTTGCAGTTCTTTTTCTATGTATAAGAATAAATGCATTTTTTTGCTAAGGCAGATATTGACTGACATTCACTGTTGGCTTATTGGTATATCTGGAGCGTCAGAAGCTCCACACAACTAGGCAGCTGCAGGGCAGGAACACTTGAGCAACAGTGAACAGTTTGACTTTTGTGTCAAACAGTTCATTGACTGCATAACTCAAGAAAGCCAGTGGAATATATGGCTGAATAACCACAGAGCCAAAACTTCATGGAAGTGTTCTCAATAAATTCACATTTATTGAGATCAATGTGAAAAGACAGCAAATTGCAGAATTAAAACTTCCAGAGTTAAAATATCTTCTAGAGATTACTTTACAAATTACAGTTGAAGAACTTTCTTTTGCCTAATTCAGAAACAACAGATTTTAGCTTTTATTTAGTTGTATAGTCAAATATTAATTCACCTATGGATAATTTATAGAAAAAAGGAAGAAAAGAGATGAAACCAAATAGGTTGGAATGTGTATATAATGTGTGTCTTGCAGCAAGAGATGAAAAAGGCTGTTTTTCCCACCATTGGTGCTAGAATAAGACTATTTTAATGAGGAAGACAAATTTAGTCAATGATACTCACACCAAAATTAGCGAAGAAAAAATCGATTTTGCAGTAAATAAAATGATTCAGCCAACTCGCTCTAGTTTAGATTCCTCAATGATAAAATAAAATTAGGAAGCTGCAGAATAGCATGAATTCCTTAGTAACCATCTTTCTGTGCTTAGAATAAGGTAAATGGCCAGTTAATAAAAAATTGTCTACTGTCCTGTTCTTTAAAGAAGGTGCTTTTAGTTCATCCGCTTATTTTAAGGCTGTAAGAGTACTTGCAAAATGACTAGAAACCTTTTAGCTAGAATGTTTGCAGGTATTGCATTACTTTGGATTTGGCAATTGACTTCAATTATTATTCTTGTTACAATTTTCAATGTAGAATATAACCTGTTGTCTGCTTAATGTTACTGAAAGCTTGACTGTACTTTTTTTCAGTTTGTTCAGTCACTGGTGAGACATTTCATTACGGTTTCTTTTGTTAGATTTAGAACAGAAAATGACTTACATTAAATGGCAAAAGTGTTTTATAAAAGGCGTTAAGAGTTTGCACTCATGTTTTTGGAAATAACCGAGTCAAAAAGTAGTCAAAACACTTGTTGGATGCTCACTTAGAGCTAAAAATTCTAAGACTGCAACACCCCGAATCCTAAGCAGCTCAAAACTTCAGTCTCTCTAACTTGTTCTCAGTGAAGTTCTTTCTATGGGAACACTGCTGATAAATTGGTCGCCTTCTTTGAACTATGGTATGTCCAGTGAAACTTTAGTAATTTGGCATTCTACCAAGTTGCTAGTTCTTCTGTCACAGGGAGGAAAAAATGACATTCCTCCTCCTTGTCCTTTCTATAGTAGATGGCCATTCATTTTATGTAATCATTTCTTACATTTTAATCTGTAAGAGAAGCAGCAGGAAGTGTGATTAGGAGTTCACATAAAATTGTGTCTTTTCAGATTAAAAAAGAACTCTTCAAAAGGCGTCAATAGGGAAAGAACTTACAAATGTACTTGCTAATTGGTTGTGGTAGAAATGTGTGCCTAATTTCTAATTTTAATATGTGTCACTTTAGCTTCTAACCTTGGCTTCTTGTTTCATTTTCTCAGCTAGATTAGAGAGCTCTTTACTACCTAGTTTTTTCTCTCTGTGGAGATACTTTCACAGAGTAATCAAATTGTTGCTCATACTTTTTGTTACAAGAAACAGCTTGAGCTCTTCGAATCTGTAATTGTAAAACAGGTTCTCAGGTATTCAAGTTTTATTTGTGGCTTTCTCTCAATATAGTTCACAATCCTTCAGCATCTGTTTTGAGAAGGGAGCACCAGAACCTTTGAGATCTTTCTGATGATCAGAAGAGTCAGATACACTGCAGCGTCTACCTCAGAGTATATATTAATATGCAAATATATTTATATACATGTGTGTTTGTGTGTGTATACAAAGGTTATTTTAGTCCTTTTCGTGATGGTATTTTATCTATGACTTGGGTTCATGAGTATCTTTTCATTGTTGGCCAGTGCTTTCCAGAGCACTAGTCCATTCTTTTCTCTGTTTACTCTGTATTTAATTTGTAACCTTTATTCCTAGGTATGTATGTGAATTTTGTATTACTCAAATTCACACAGTGTAGCACGCAGTATCACAGCTCTTGCGGTGACATTGCAGCTGTGTGGTACAGTGTGCACCGTTCCCCCTGTGCGGCGTTTGTTTCCTTCGTCATGCAGACCTGAAGAATGACATGGCATCCTCTAGTGTGATCCCAAATCTTGACAACAAGCAAGATGGAAAGAAACAATGACTTGACTTCTCCAATACTTATTATAAACCTATGGGTTTTTCAGTTTATTTTTCCACAGTGAGCTGCTTAATGCATACTTTCAGTAAACTCTCTCTTTGTGGAATGTTACTGGGTAGCAGTAATATTCACTGGTACCCAGTGGCAGGTGCCGCAAAAGATCTTAGAGACCCCAAACTTTTTTGAGTGCTTCAATATAATTACAAAAGCATGAACCTCAGCAGTAGGAAAGTTGAGTGCTACTATCTTGGAATCTGTCCCTCAGTAAAATAATACATGAAAGCACATGAAAACACGCAATAAATATGTGTTTTGACTACTCAGTGATGCACATATCATCGACCTGATTTTTCAAGTGCTGTTGTGGTTTAACACTAGCCGACAGCCAGGACCACGTACCCGCTCTCTCACTCGCCCCAGTTGGGATGGGGGAGAGAATTGGAAGAGTAAAAGTGAGAAAAACTCATGGGTTGAGATAAACGCAGTAAGGCAAAAGCTGCGCATGCAAGCAAAGCAGAACAAGGAATTCATTCACTGTTTCCCATGGGCAGGCAGGTGTTCAGCCATCTTCAGGAAAGCAGGGCCCCATCACGCGTAACCGTTACTTGGGAAGACAAAACGCCGTAACTCTGAACGTCCCCCACTTCCTTCTTCTTCCCCCCACTTTATTGTTGAGCATGATGTCCCATGGCGTGGAGTATCCCTTTGGTCAGTTGGGGTCAGCTGTCCCAGCTCTGTCTCCTCCCAAAATTTTGTGTCCCCCCAGCCTACTCTCTGGTGGGGCGGTGTTAACTCCATCTCAGCTGAAGCCATGACAAGTGCCTTTATATTTTTCATAGTATTCCTAAAACGATTACTAAATTATGAAACTTGCCACTGTACATAATGTATTCACATCGTGACTGTAAATCCTTGAACCGTAACACCACATTTATCATCTATCTTGTCACATTTACTGTAATATTTTCAACTTGGGCTGTGATTATATGTAGGTTCTAGCTACGAAGACCTTTTGGATTTATGAAGTGAAAATTTAGCTAGTGAAATACTGTATAATTTTAAAGTTCAAATATTGAGGGTTTGTCATTTTCTTGCTTTGTGCAGATTTCAGCAATAATATGACATACCTCATAATAGCATTTAATAACTGTAGAGTATGCTCCCTGCAGTACTGTGTAGCTCTTTAAGAGCCAAGAAAATATACTTGGCACTTACTGAGTGACTCTTTCCTAGTTGAACACCAGTGCTGTAGAGCTAAAATATCAAAATGCGTTAAACACATTGAGATTAATGAAGTACTATCTTTCCATGTCTAGTGGGTGCTGTATTAAGCTTTTGTTTAGGCAGGTATAGAGGTAGATTTACAGAAACTATGCAAGAACGATCAACTTAGATTGCTTAGAATTCAGTACCAGATTGATAGCCACAGGCATAATTCCTGTGCTTTTTTTACCAGTCTTACCACTATCAGAAGGACTCTGTGTTCCTGCTAGTTTAATTTCAATATTACAGTCTGCCTCCTGATTTTTGGCATAAAGCAGATAAACAGATTTCCTCCAAAGAAATTGCTTTAACTTTGTGAGTAAAATACAGGAACTGCAGAACATCTTGCATACCCTGCTGCTAGTATCTCTGGCTGAGCTGTAAGCAGTGTTTCCATTCACTCTTAAGTGTGCTGAAAAAATAAGCATACAAACTTTGTATTGAAATTTTGGTGGAAATGCCAACGGGTATAAAAGATCCTCAACAGGAAAGCAGTATTTTCCTCTTTTTGTGTGTGTGTGTTTGTTGCTGAATCAGAGAGAGTAGGCGAACTCAGGTTGGAAGGGACCTCAGGAAGCCTGCAGCACAAATTTATGAAAGGAGATCAGACAAGGTTGCTCGGGGCTTTACCCAGTCGGGTTTTGCGCGGTCTCTTGAGAAACCTGCTTCGCTGCTGGACAGTCCTCACAGTGAAAAAGGGGTTTGTTATATCCCATTGGATGGGGTTTGGGTTTTTGGTTTGGTTTTTTTCGGTTGTTTCTCGGTGTGTGTTATTCAGTCCATATACTTAATAATGTATTATTTTTTTTCAGGTAAGAAAAATGTTGCTTTCCAGGGAAAAGTAAGTAAATATACAGTTAGTGTCAGAATTCAGAGTCCTGGGACCTCAGTATATAGGACACTCTTCTGCAAATCTTTGTGTTTAAATTACAAAAGTCAGCTGAGGAATCGTATTTCCCATTGCCGAAATGGCAGAAGTGAAGCCCTAAGTCTGTCGTATAGAACTTTTTTTTTGTTTAAGCTTTGCCAGGATTTGGAAGCGGTTTTTGACACGTCTCAATACATTAAAGGAATCCTTCTTGTGTGTTGCACGTAGAGAAGCTTCAGACAGAAAAAGAGATCTGCTCATCTGCTCTAAAAGAGATTCCCCAATTACATTGGCGGCAGCATTGTGTGTGTTCGTTCTGAAAGGGCGATTGCGGAGGTGAAGTGTGTTGGTCCCTGAACTTACAAATTATTACTGAAGCAGCAAAACACAAAAGGAACTGGAACATGGAAATGAAATTAGTAGTTACTAAGGATATACATACAAAGACAGTTCATTACAATAAACAGCTCAGCACATTAAAAACATTAATACGTAGTAGACAATTTGCACTAATTGGTTGTAATTTTGTAAACTTGGACTATCTATTTTATTCAAAAGGCTACTGGCCTGTTGTTGTGGTTTAACCCCAGCCAGCAACTAGGACCATGCAGCCTCTCGCTCACACACCTTGCCCCTGCAAAGCCCTCCCCGAGGCAGAAGAGGAGGCGAAAGGGGAAAAAACACCTTTGTGGACTGAGATAAAGACAGTTTAATAGAACAATAACAGAAAAGGAAAATAACAACAATAGTAACAATAATAATAATAATAGTGGTAAAAAAATGTACAAGACACAAGTCAGTCTTACCACCTGGTGAATGGGTTGCCTGGCCCAACCTGAGCAGATATCGCAGATTCCCCCCTGCCAGCCAACCCCCATTGATGTCCATGGTATGGAATATTCCATTGGCCATTCCACTGTTCTGTCTATGCTCCTTCTCGCCTTCTATGGGAAACTGAAAAAAGTCCTTGACTAGTATAAACATCACCTAGCAACAACTAAACCAATGTGCATTATTGACATCCCTTTCATACCTAAATCTGAAAACATAACAACCACCAGAGGGAAAATTAATGCTATCCCATCTGAAACCAGGGCACCTGTTCACTCTGCGATGCTATCTCTTGGCAGTGCATTGCTATAGTACTTTAAACACAGTAAGTGGTATTCTTAAGTCAGCGTAGGAGCGAATTAAGCATGGTTTCCTGCAAAATGCCTGCACAGGGTGTATGAGCATCAATTTGTCTGTGTGACTTCGACACCATGTGCACCCAACTTAGTGAGTAGGTGCAGTGTCCATCTGATTTAAACACTGACTGATTTAATGATTCTTCCCATTTCAGCTTTCATGGGCCTAATTACGGGCATTACGCATAGTTGCGTTCTTCATCCTAATTATATGCTGGCTCAATGATTTCTTGTGATTTAATGGCTAATTGCTAACCAGTGGCATAGGACTGTAATAAACCGCTTTGTTCATAAAAGCAGGTATTCTCAAATGGCCTGTGTTTTTAATTTTTTATTTGAAAATTTAGAAATGCCAGAATCAAATAGTATAATACCTGTTTTTCCTTGTATCTCATACTATATGGATTTTATTTAAATCAAAATGAAGAAGTCTAAGAACATTTTCCTTAGCATGGAGTAAATACTAGTGTGAGAGACTGCAATTTTCAGTGTTCAGCTCAGTGATAGATCCTGTTTTTCCAGAAACTTTCTGACCCGACCTGATTTCAATTAGTATGTAACATCTGTTTTTATGTCTCTGACATAGTGCAACTACTACATGTTAGAATTCATGATCCACAGAAGTCCTCAGTATATCTGAGTGATTGAAGTAAAATCTCCTGTGGAAACACAACCAGAATTAGTCAATTCAAGGTCCCAACTTCATCTATGAATTAATGAATATTTAATGGCTCTTTCTTATCTTTAATTTCAAATCAAACCTCAATGTTTGGGCTTTTAGGCTTCATAGGCTTCTTCTTGAAAGATGTAAGACAGGTGGCTTTTTTGACTTTAATGCTCCCTCTTTGTGTATTCTGACTTGCCAAGAGCCTGACTGCAAGAGGACTAGTTTCACCAATTTTAGAGAAGCACTGGAACACGAATGATTCTACCAGAGATCTGGACCTGAAACTTCTACCAGATTTAGTACTTAGAACTAAAAATTAGATTAATGAGTTTAAGTATGCGTAGAACCCAGTAAAAGAGAATAAAACTGTTTGCAACGTAGAGCACTCTAATGTCCTCCTTTGGGGTGAAGCCGGGCCGACTCCCTGCTCAGAGAGAGGCTCCTATTCACGCCCGTTGCCGTGGCAACCAGGGTCAGCTGACCTGGGTGTTCACCCTGTGGGAGGGTCACACCTGTGCACAGGTCAGGTGACCCAAACCGACCAATCGGGTGTTCCAGCCCGTCTGCCATGCTCGGTGGAAAAGCTGAGGGAGCTGAGGGGGCAGGTTGGCTCCTGGTGGAGGGCTCTTTTCCAAGGGCTCTGCTTTGGATTGTCTCCGGTGGTTGTCTTTTGTTGAAGACTGACGTCTGAGGGGGACCCTGTCAGCTCATCTGCCTTTTGATCCCGGTCAGTGTGTTCCAGTTCCCGTTTTTCACTGAGTCCAGGGTGGAACTTTCACCATGCCCGACAGTGGCGTCTCCCTGGGAGCTTGATACAGTTTTGTGTATATTTATATATATGGAGTATCTATTTCATTATATCCTTCACTATTTTATTATTAATTTTTCATCCAAGTAGTTTAGCTTTTTCTAAACTCACAAATCTCTTTCTCGTCTTCCTTCCCTTCAAGTGAGAGGTGGGGGAGAGCATCTTTTCTCTTGTCATTGGCCAACCTGGCCAAAACTGTGACATCTTTCAACTAGCAATCTGTAGGATGAGTTCCTGACACAGAGCCTACTATTTTCCACTTTTAACAATTTTGGGTGCAGACAGTTAGGAGAAAAGGGTTTGAACAGTGGTCCTGTACTCTCTAGTTCAAGATGTAATCAGCCACTGGTGCTGAAGTAGGTTTGAGCTGGTGTCTATAAGCAGAAAACTTAAAAAAGTCTTGCATCATATATAAGAAGACAAAAGTTTGCCATCAAATATCTAACTCTTTAGTATTCCTTTTTTTTAATCAGGGAAGAACTGGAAAGAAAATTGTTTGGCAAGAGGTTGGTGTTGGGAGAATTTCCATAGTCCTGAGCAACAGTTGGCCTTTCTGTGGTTGGAACTGCAGGGGTTGCTGTTTTGTTTTAGCTAACCCCGTTCTTTGTTTACACCGTTTGTGTGTGGTACCTTATACTATCGCTGTAGACATAGAGCACATGCATGTTGAAGACTTTTCTGCAATATGCAGTGCAGAAAACAAGAAAGGACATATTTAAGACCCGAAAAACTGGGAGATATTGTTAGTCTGGACCAAATTTGATTGTTTCTGATTTTTTAGCCCAGAGACCAGAGTTTTTATCTGAATATAATTTTTGTGTTGTGCTCTTCACTAGGCAGGCAGTTGTTATCCCTTTGAAAATATTTATCTCTGAGAAAGTGCTGCAGGGCAGTATCAGAAGTATAGAGATTTAATTTAATTCTTTCAAGAGGAAAAACCTCTCCAACTTTAGTTACTTCATAATCCTTAATATGATGTCTGTAAAAGCCAGAAATAGCTGTGACTGAATTTTTTATAGAAGTATGGTCATGTCACCAACATGTTGTACTTGTTCCTCCATTTCTTTAATTTTTTTTCAGTGAAAAATGCTTTGGGAGATGGTGTGTTTTCTGTTATACTTGCTCTTTTTCATGGGTATAAAACTCAATAACCCCATAAAGTGATACTAAAGTGTATAATGTCAATTAACAGTTGATGAAAATGAGTGCCTTCATGGAAACTGGGTATTTCTGAAGAAATGCAGACAATGATTTCTATTCAAATCTAGTATGGTTACCTAATTTAAATGCAGTATTTTTTCCTTATTTGAAGTAAATTCTGCCATATTTTTTTAAGAATTGTATATTACCTTAGCTGAATCAACAAGGTGCCTGATAAACATGTGTTTGCTTTTATTAATAATTGCACATTCATCCTTGCAACAAAAGAAGTAAATTTCTCAGGTTAAAAGGTGAGGCAAATTAAGAACATTAGGACATAAGAAGGCCCAGCTGAGTCAGAGCAATGGGCCATCCACCTTAGTACTCTGCAGCTGAGAGTGTGGCAATGAGAAGTGGTATTTAGGGAAGGTATATGAGCTTCACTGTTTCCTGTAGTCTGCTCTTCCTCTTCTTCCTTGATATCCCAGAACTGCTGTTGTACGGGTGTTAGCAGGTAAAATCTTCTGCTTTTTAATTTCGCTGTATGCGCCCGTTGACTGTGAGGTGGGTTTTTTCATTTACTGGTAGAGTTTACCTCCACAACCTTGAGATGTAGCTACAAATTAGAGTATTATTGTCTCTGTATGGTATTGTATTTTACCTATTTTAAAATAGTCTCTTGCTAGCTTTATCAAGTGGTTCTTAGTTCTAGTACTATGCGTTTTAGTGAGTTAATAGTTCTGCGCTTACTTATTCACTGCATTCAGAAGTTTCTAAAGCTTAATCATATTTCCTTTGTGTTGTTCTCTCCAAATTAATAAGTCTTAGCCTTCCTAATCTTTCACTATAGCGAGGCTACTGCAAGGATTTGATCATTTTAGTTGCCCTTGTCTGTACTCATTGGAGTCCCCTCCCTCCCTTTGAAGTCTCAGCTGTGTCCTTCCTGAGATGTGGAGTTGCATGTGCTGCTCAGGATGTGGGCTTGCTAAGCTTTTCTGGAGAGGGCTTTTATAAATGTGTCTGCCTTATTCCTAATACCCTTCCTGAGGGATACCCAATACTTAGTTGTTTGACGTTGAGTTCTGTTTTATGTTGAGTTGATGACATCAGAGAAGCATCAGTGATGACTTTAGGAACTGTTTCTTGTGTTGTCACTTTCAGTTCTGGATTTGTGATGGTTTAGAATGTTTCTGTGTATTTATGAACTTGGAAGCTTATCTGCTATCTTTTGCATGCTCAGAGGCGATTTCCTTAATATCAATGTGAACAGATTACTATTATCTGCCTACTGTGCATGCATCCCATAAACCACCTCCTACAAGTCATTGATACTGAATAAAACCAGTTCCAGCAGTGATTCATGGTGGGCTGTCCTTCTGACTCATCTCCTTGGCAGTGGGAAAGTGGCTATTAAGTCCTGCTGGTTCCTTCCTGCTTTTTGACCAATTTTATATCTTCAGCTCTATTCAGTCCAATGGTAACTTAGTTTTTCTGCTTATCTCTGATGTGAAAACTTGTCAGAGGCTTCTTAAAAAAATTCACATAATTCTTTTTCCCCCCCCTTGAGCAACTTAAATATTTACTGATACCTGATGAGATCCCCAGGAGGTCTGTAAGCAAGGTTTCTCTTTACAGTAGCTGTGCTGACTTTTTCTCAACATACCTGGTCCTTCCATGTGTTAAGTTGAAGAGATAGAGGTGTCTTACTCTGTTTTTCAGAAGACTTTTTGTTTTGCTGCGGATTGGTACCTGAAGAAGGCTTTGGTAAAAGTTGATATTTGCATAACAGATTAGCATGATTGTGAAGCAACACCTGACATAGCAGAGGGCTCAATTGCATCCTGGGAATTTTACTGAAGTTTTGGGACTATGGATTCTACCCTGACTTATGTTTTCACTGTCATGCCTCAAAGATGCTAGCTACTGGCAACCGCCCTGTTGTGCAGCCAGGGTGAATTTGTAACTGGAATTTCTGTTTAAAAGATATTTTTCCTGGGCGGGGGAGAGAAGTCCCCATGGTAGGAATAGGCATGGATTCCTGATTCAGTGTGAGCATACCCATGGGCTGCTCTTGTACCCTGTTGCAGTCCTTTTAGTTTTGGGAACAAATATAAGAAATGAATGTTATATTGCTTGTGTAGCAACCTGGGCTTCTTATGCATGTATGTTTCTATTGAACACATTAAAAATGTTTTTCTACTGTAGGGAGTTTAAGGCTTTAATGTCAAACACACAAAAAGACAGAACACTGCAGTTGTGGTTCTCTGCCACTTCAGTTTGTAAGCAAAACAGGTTTCTAATTTCATGATTACGTATTCTTTGCTATACTGGGCCTTCACTGTATGCAGATACAACTGCTATAGTAAACTGTAAGGCTAAAAAACCTGAAAAGCTGTTGTAGTGCACTTTTCCAAGAAAAATAAATTTCCTTGGGCACTGAGTCTCTAGTGTGGGTCTGTTTTTTCCATTTCTTTATTCAAGTGCTTTATACAGTCAAAAATTATATTGTTTCACACTGTTCTCTTATGCTCTGTGGCTGGTAATTCAAAAAAGTATCATTGAAGGTTTTTTTTTTTTGGTCAGAGAGATTTCTGCCTCTTCCCAATGTGGCTTGTTATTGACTGTGTTGAAAATTTCAGGTCTTTTGATGCTATCTCTTATTTGAAGTCTTATACCTGTGAATACAGGTGACTGGTTTTATGCAGTACTGATTTTCCCAGCCAAAACTTTGAGTGTGAGAAATGCTTTTAGGCTGATGATGATGCACATAATGAGGCTTCATGTCTGTGTATATATAAAATGCACATAGGCAGTGTACAATTTGCTTTCCAGATTTTTAATACTTAAGCGTGTGCAGCCAAGACATGTTTGTCAATTTTTAAGTTAAATATTTTGGCAACTCACTGGTGGATGTTAGTAAAAAGTGCTAATGTTAGATGGGTGTACTGATTCTGAAGAGCAGATAAGAGAAAATAGCTCAGATTAAGTTATTACTCTTGGCACTACTAGTGCATGCTTTGGTAGCTCCCACAATACTCCTGATGCTGCCTATAAAGATAGGAATACTTGTTCCTTGCTCCAAGGAGATCACAAGAAGTGCAAGTAACAGATGACAGTTGGGGGTGAGATTATAAACAGCTTAAAATGAAAATCAGCTATTGCCAGCTGCATGTCAATTTTGATCATAATGAAAGCAAAATGTGGAGAAAAAGAATTAAATGGTGAGAAAAAGGAGTTCAGAAATGTAAATAGATAAAATTTACATTCCATTAATGTAATGGTAGATTCTGTACTTGTGTATAAGTTTTCCTGAAGAGAAAAGGTCCTTTAATTAAAAACTCCTGTTCAGATGCATATTTTCCTTTTAATAGTTTAAAATGATCACCAAATTCAAGCTAAGTTTCAAAGCTAAGCTGGGCTCAAAAGAATTGAAGGCAACTTCTAGAATTAGCCTAGAGTTTTAGCCAAGAGAGTTTGCACTATTTCAGTACTTTGAAGCATGTTGCCAAAGGGTAGTTTTCAATCTACTTCTAGGCACCCTAAACCAAGACTTCCATGCAACAATCCCGTATGCTTCCTGCAGGTTTCCACACACCTCCATGTTCAAAATCACATTACACCTGTTTCTGCATCTGTCTTCAAAGTTGTGTTAAGATTCCTCTTCTGTTTTGTTTATCTGAAGTGACACACATGGAATAAAATGCTTTCACCTGTCTGTAGCTATCTAAACCGAAGTCACCTAGTTTGAGCTCTGTACAGAGAGCTGAAATGGCATGAGAGGCTTGCATTTGGGCACCTGCCATCATTCTCTACCCCAGCTGGCCAAGAATGAGTGTCTCTTGAGCATGAAGTTAGCCAAGTTACCATCTTGGACTAAAGAGATAGATTTTAGATAGATAAAATCAAAATTATTGTTATTTTATTCACAGTGTAAAAAAAAAAAAAGTATTTTGAAAAGAATTTTTCTAGATTCAGGCTTTTCCTCTCCTTGGTTTTGGTGTTTTTGCTGTATATAGGAAACAAAATATGTTCATGTATTTTGTCTTGTATGGTTATAACACACAGCATCATCGTGTTTTCTTGTATAGATCTGTTCTAAATTCTAGTTAGTAGCATTTTATGAACTACTAAATGGTAATTATAATCCATAGAAAGATCCACTGACTTAAGTTCTTTTTGATATGGCATATGCTGGATATATCGATATATACAAGATAATACCTCTTTCCTGAGTTCTGTCTTTCAAAGGCATATTTACTACAGAATTTCTTGCATATTATTTAATGAATTGGTTGTACAGTGTCAGGAACTTAATACTAGTCCTGGAAAGGTCACAAATAAAATTGGATCTATCTGCAATTAATTTTTATTTAAGGATATATATGGTCTTTGCACAAGAATTACTTTTTCTGCACACTCTAAAATTAATCACTGGCCAATTCCAAAATAACAAAGTCAGCTTGGTATCAAAATTCAAAGTATTGGTTGCATGCAGTTGATGTTTATTATATGGTTAAATAAAAGGAATGTGTATGACCTCAGATTTTTGATTAATGTTTCTTAAAGGATTTATAAGTTAACTGTAGTAATTTAGAAACTTATCTGAAAATGTAGTTACTCTTTGTTTAAAAATGGGCCAGACAAAAGCTTTCTCTTCAGAGTTGTACTGCATTACTTGTGCTATCAGTGGATTTTTAAGTGATGTTTGAGCAACCATACATAAAACCAGTAATTTTTTGTTTCTTTCTCTAGAAAGGAAGGAAATGTATTACTGTTGCTATCAACTGCAGCATAGAAGCAGTGAAAGACAAGAAAGAGAAATGAAAGGGCTTATTACATTCCAGGATAAATAAAGGCTATTTCCAAAACAGGTTTTTCCCTAAGGAAGGGTGTAGAAAGGAAGTAAATCAGAACTGGTAAGAAAATATTCCGGGGGATGTGGGAACAGATTGGCTATTCTAAACACATGCATCTCAGGATCTGAAAGATGGTGACCACACCACCTGTAGTGATTTATGAAAAGTCATGGAGAACTGAGAAGCTGCCACTGAGATAAGATAAATGTGCTGCTGATCGAAAGCCTGATCCTGAAAATTACAGAACTGTGCAAGAGTCCTAACTTTAAGACTTATTAATATACTGAAACAAATACTGGTTTTGCAAATGCTCAAAGTTGTCTGAGCAATAGAGTAAGGAAAGAACAAGGATTATCAGGCACATGTAATTTTTCAATAATCTAATAAATAACTGACAAACGGAATGTAAGAATACAGGAAGCTTAATGTATGTAGAATTTAATGAAGTATTTGTGATAGCAGGAATTAATAAAATAGTGATTTGCGAAGTCTCATTGAAAAATTGATGGAAATTGGCTTGAATAACACAGAGATTGAAAACTGTCCAGAAGACTATAAACAAAAGATAATGATAAACAACAGCATACTGAGCTGGGATGTGAAGGGTGAGAAGTGTGTAGTGGGGTGTCAGAGATCAATTTGATGTCTGATCTAATTTAACACTTTCATTAGTGATTAGCAAATGATGTAACCAGCATGTTAATCAGTTTTCTCAGATAAAGATGTACTAAGCAGCAATATATACCAATGAAATCAGTTCAGAGATCTAGGGAGATTAAAAATATGAGCAAGCTATTTGATCCGACAGACCACAAACTTGCGTATGTGGTGAAAAAAAATCATTAAAGCATAGATTTTAAAAAGCGGACGACTTCTCATCCCAACATTAGGTGCGCTTTTAATGCAAGAAAAGCATTGTGTGCAAGTCCTGATCAATAGGTGCCATGCATTTGCAAGTCTGTGTGCCAGGCAAGAGAAAGACGGTGAGTGCCTTAATGTTCTCTCTCGTGTTTGCACATGAATGTGGGTTGGCATTTCCACACTTGCCATCCTGTCTACCATGGCTACTGCTTCTTTGCTTTCTGGCATCATCTATATACTTCTTATTTTTGACTCACTCACAGACAGGAAGATAAAGTGGTGTAACCAATGCAAGCAGAGGAAAAGAACCGGATCTATTTGAGTCCATTTGCATGGACTTTTGAGCTCAGACAGGAAATACTCTCTAAGGAGTGAATCAGAAATTCACATTTATCAGCAAATTTTCATAGAAAAAAAAATTTGAAATGCACACCTGGGCAGCGTCTGAATCAAATTCACAGTCTGAATGCTGCTTTGAATGTTTTGCTCTAATATTTGATCAATTCTGTTTAACTTTACAAAAACAGCCTGCAATAAATTACCATATGGGTTTTTTTCATGCCACCTCTGTTGCTACTTTTGTTTACTTTTTGCATGGTGTGACTGCTTAATGCAATGTTTTGTGCTGGGTCCGAGATTTCTCTAGAACAAGTAGCAGTTCAAGCTGAGTTACCGTTCAGGTGACTGGATCTTTCCTTTTCTCCTGACTTAGTTTCCTATCTATGAACCAATAGTGACTTGGACTAGCAGTAGATCTGAGAGCTACAAAAGCTGCTCTGTTTGCCAGAAAGTGAGAAAATAAAATCTAGGTGGAGATAACTAAAAATATTTAAGTGTACTTTACATAAGATTTAAAGTATTTATCCTGCTGTGCAACGGAATCCCAATGCTTTTGCAGTCTCAGGGCAGTGAACTATGAGACAGAGCAGAGCTGGGTGGCTTAACTTGGCAGTGATGATGGATAGAACTTTTTCTGTTTGTGTGTTACTCTTCAGACTGTTACCTTGAAAAAAGACATGCTGATATCACCTGAAGAAAAACTGTGACACACTTGATGAGAATAATCATACTTGCCTGGGACACTGTCAAATTCCAAGTTTGATTTCTATCCTTTGCTTTTTGATTTTGGATGTTTCATTCTCGAGCAGAGTAGGTTACAGTCGGCCTTACTCTCTGAGGTGGAAATGGATGATAGGTTTTTCTAATATGAGTGGATCTCAGAAGGGTTGCTGCACTTCAGATACAGCACAGTACACATGAATAATATGTATTTATATTGAAAAAAATAAAATACAGAATTCCCAGGTCTCCTAACTTGCTCCCCAATATCATTTCACCTAGTAAAAGACACAGGCCACATTGAGTATGAGAGGTGGCTTGGCCAGAGCTCACATGAGCATCCTGGTTGCTCTGAGTTTATTTGTGAGAATGGGAAGCTGCCCGTTTCTTAGGCAGCTGAAGTAGAATGCAGTCAATGCTTCAGGTTAGAACTTGCTCAATTTTGCTTCCATTTTTGTGCACAACTTTCCATATGTTTCTGATTATAGCATAAAGGCATGTCTACAGTGTTCCTTTGGATAGCTGTGTGATCATTAACATGCAAATTGTGCTGCTATGCACAGCATTCATTTTAATCTCTAATGTATGTGAATGTATATCCCCAGAATGTCAAATGCAGTTACCTAAACATCTTAAATCCATATTTAGATGCATACTTGTTTATAGATGTGCTTTGATACGTTTCAGAACTGTGAATGCTTCTAGTACAGCTGGGAATTAAAACCTTTGTCTACCTCATTGTGGATTGGTAGCTAGGTATAAGATATACTAATGTTTGGTTTTTGACATTCTAATGGTTCCCTTCATGTATATAGATTATCCCTGTTGATACTATAGGACAAACAACTGGAAAACTAATCTTCAGACTTGGAGGAAAAAGGAGGTGTATTCTTAATCTAAATCCTGCTTGAAAATGATAGGATTAAAGATCAATTTTCTGTGCTCAGTTAGTTAAGAAACATATTCACAAAGAAATTATAAATGACATTAAAGCTCTGCTAAATTACACAGCTAGGTATTTTCTTATTAAATTATTTGGCTGATGCTCTTTAGTCTGCATAGCTTGTACTGGCAAGCTTGCAATTCAATAAATATTTTCATTTTCACACAGCGGATGCATAATGCAAAATGTTTCAGCACAGGGTGTTTTAGACACCTGGTCACCAGTCAGTCATCGGTGCTGTGCCTTGGATAAACTGGAGTAGCATCAGATATCCAGAGGAGGGCACTTGTGGCCCTCCAGTCAGTCAGTTCAAACCAAAACACTCTGTACTGCAAAGTTCTGACTGGGGGGAAAAGTCTTTAGAGTCTTATCTGAATTGAGCCAAAGTAGTATTAAGCAATTATGGGTTATGTGTGGCATCAGTTTGAAGATTTGCTTGCAGGTTCCTGCTATTAATTGGCATATTTATCACACTATCAAAAAAGAGCAACAGCTCTGGTGTACTGCAGCTGGTGGCTGCAGAAAGCCATCCTTGTGCCAGGAGGGCCAAAAGCATTTTCTGCTCAAAATTCAGTCTAACCCATTAGGTTTGATAAATACTTAGACAGTGACACTGGGTTTCTTTGGGCAAGAAAATTTGTTTTTCTTTGTCTCTTGGTGGAAAAAACAAAGGGATCATGGAATGGAATTAATGAAATATAATTCGGTATTTGAGGCCTCATAGAATAACTTCATATAGAAACAATTTTATGTGACTGTTAGTTTTTAATCTCCAGCTTTTTATGCCTGTGAAACCAAAGCAGGTTTTTGAGTATGGTAGACGGACATGATGCTGTTTGTTGATCATGTAGCATCAAACCCATGTTCTAGTATATAAACACAGCAGTCAAATTTTCTCTGAAGAGTCTGTAGCCAAGTTAGGAAGACTAGCCTAAGACACTTCTAACTTCTATGTCTAGCAGATGAAATGTAAAATGCAACAACTTTTTTGAGGGGGATGTGTTAATGTGTGTGAGGTTAGAGAAATAAAACTTCATCTCAGCTCTTTCCTCAAACAAGCTGGTTCGGTAGTAGAACACATATTTTCAAAATGCCCATGTTGCAAAATAATCTTAGTATTCAGTAGACAAAAATAAATTACTCTTACAAGTAACTTCCAGTTAAATAACATTTTTTTTTAAGAAAGTCCCTATGTCAGTTAGAGCTGAACTGACACACTGTATTACTCTGCAAAAAATCCTTCTGCCTCCAGTAAATCACTTTTCCAAGGGTCACTGAAGCTTTCCAACCATGTTTTCCTTCACTGTTCTGTTGGAACTAACAGGACTGACTTCTGAGATCTGTGGACTCGTATCATGTGTCACATGCAGCACTGTGAAGACTAATGCTCTACTGGGCTGGAGAAAAACATTTTTTTAACTAATTGCAATGCCAAAAATGTACTTCAGTTTTAAATACTTTGTTAAATTTTAGTGGAGATGTTTTTAAAACTGAAAAATATGTGTCTTGTAGCTACTGTATGCAGGAGGCTAGAAACAAATCTTGATAAGGTAGGAAACAACCATTTCAACACTTTTGATGTCATTTATTTTCCAACAAATGGCTGTTTTACAATTGCATCAGTTAAAACTTCTCTGTTCTGCTGATGGTATAAGGGCCAGGTGAGTATGTGCACCCTCTCTATAGGGAGGTGTGTGTGGCAGTGTCATCTCTTTGCTTTTTTTTTTTACTAACTACTTTTGTGAATTAGTCTTACGGAATGAATCCATCATATACATTCTTGGCAACTGTCCCTTTCAGTTGCTGCAGTGATGCTGTGGCTATTGTGATGTATGAGGAAAAAGGATCAGTTTTCAGGAAGAGACTGCTAGATCAGCTGGTGTGGTTTGGAGGAAAGGGAGAAGCTATCTGATGTAGTCCATCTGACCTGAAAGCTCGCTTGTGTGTATTGACCAATATTAGTTGAGAGATAAGCGTCTTCTCCCTATAAATCTTGCCGTGCTTAGTTTTTCCTCTGAGATTTCAACATACCAAACTAATTGACTAACACTAGATACAATTTGTAAAGTAGTATCATCAAATTCATTCCAGTTATCCTTCTATACCGTGTTTCTCACCAGTGCCCTCTTGAGTCCTCATTAAGTGAAATTTGATGAGCTGTCATGATAGCTGGGTCACCTTCCCTGATTCACAAAGAAGCTGCTGAGCATCAGTATTCTACAATGGATTACGGAACTAATCCCCTAATTTTTCTCCCTCCAAAGACTGTGTTGCTTATCTGTTCAGGCTGGCATGACAAAAAGAAAAATGGCAATTTCTATTAACATATCTGTACAGCACCTGTGGCTGAGATGATTCTAAATTTAGACAGGTAATAAAAGAAAATAGCTGTATGTATCCTCAGGAAACAGGACCTAGAAGATATTTGATGTAAATGTCTGCTCCATTTGAGAGGGCAGAGCTCCGCTGTATCACATCAGCTGAGGTTTGTCTTTCCCAAATTCAAATTCTATGTGTTGAAGAGCACGTGCCAAAGTTGTAAAAAATGCTGTATGGAAAATCTTGAGTACCTCTCTTGAAATGATAGGGATGAAGAATTGGGGGAGTCAGGGTGGGGAGGATGTCTATGCATATCAGTAATGTGTTACAGTGGTGAAAACCCATGAAGGCCCAGTCTTGGGGCCTTAAACAACATAATAAACCATGCATTCAAAAGTGTCAGGCAGATGCCCGTTATCATGAATTTAGTTAATTTCCTTGTGTTAAATCCAACAGGATTGCTCATGATTAGTGTCTGTAGGACCAGGAGCACTTTATGAAGGGCAGTCAGAAGACTGTTACAATATTGATTATGCATTCTTTCTTAGTGTAGTTGGGAAGGTGTTAAATAGCTCCACTACATGGCAAATACAAAGTCTACTGTTGGAACTGGTATCAATTTTTCCATTCTTTCTGTCATTAGAAGGAAGACAACATGAAAAATAGAGAGTGCTTGCAGGCCTTTCAGAAAGCATGGCTCTAACCAAAGCACCACTTATTTTTCTTGATGTTTTCAGAGACATTCATTAGTGGCAGACTCCTGACTGAATGTGGAATAACTATGAATCTGCCCTTAGTCTATAATGCATATGATGAACAGAGCTGTTACTAATTAATACACCCCACAGCTCTTTTCTTTAACTTGTTAGAAGCATTTTTCTTCTGGAAAGTGTTCTGAATTTTCTGCAGCACAGATATTTGTATTTTTTACTAAGGATAGCAGAATTAGTATTTGAACTTTTTCTGAGGCTCTGGATAAGCATTTTTAAAATTAAGATAAAGACAGCAGAAAAAAAGGTTAGGGAAAGTCAAACCTGCAATACATGACATTCAAAGTCACATGTATTGGTAACGAACTCTGAAAACTAGTTCAGGCTATAGAGGCTGATGAGAGAGCCATGAGAGATGTTCCTAATATCTGGTCTAAATCTCCCCTGTTTCAGTTTAATACTGTTAACCCTAGTCCTATCACTACACTCCCTGATAAAGAGTTCCCTCTCCATCTTTCCTGTAGGCTACCTTTGGGTACTGGAAAGGGCTATCAGGTCTACACGGAGCCTTCTCCAGGCTGAACAACCCCAACTCTCTCAGCCTGCCTTCATAGCAGGGGTGCTCCAGCCCTCCGATCATCTTTGTGGCCTCCTCTGGACTCGCTCCAACAGTTTCATGCCCTTATGTTGGGGGCTCCAGAGCTGGACGCAGTACTCCAGGTTGGGTCTTATAAGAGCAGAGCAGAGGGGCAGAATCCCCTCCCTCAACCTGCTGGCCACGCTTCTTTTGATGCAGCCCAGGATGCGGTTGGCTTTTTGGGCTGCAAGTGCTCATTGCTGGCTCATGTTGAGCTTGTCATCAACTAAGATGCCCCCCAAGTCCTTCTCAGGGCTGCTCTCAATCCATTCTCTGGCCAGCCTGTATTTCTGCTTGGGATTGCCCTGACCCAAGTGCAGGACCCTACACTTGGTATTATTGAACTTCATGAGGTTCACGTGGGCCCACTTCTCAAGCCTGTCAAGGTCCTTCTGGATGGCATCCCTTCCCTCCGGTGTGTTGACACAGCTTGGTGTTGTTAGCAAACTTGCTGATGGTTCACTCAGTCCCACTGTCTGTGTCACTGACAAAGATATGTTAAACAGCACTGGTCCCAGTACTGATCCCTGAGGAACACCACTTGTCACTGGTCTCCACTTGGACATTGAGTGGTTGACCACAACTCTTTAAGTGTGACCATCCATCAAATCCATATCTCTAACTTAGAGACAAGGATGTCATGTGGGACAGTAGCAGATATTTTGCACGGGTCCAGGAAGATGATGTCAGTTGCTCTTCCTGTATCCGGCAACACTGTAACCCCCTCATAGAAGGCTACCAAATTTGTCAGACATGAGTTGTCCTCAGTGAAACCATGTTGGTTGTCACCAGTTGTCTCATTTTCCATGTGCCTTAGCATAGTTTCCAGGAGGATCTGCTCCATGATCTTGCCAGGCATAGAGATGAAACTGACTGACGTATTGCCTAGATCATTGTCAATTACTCAAATATAATTTATCATTTTTTTTGTCTTATGACCTGCCTCATTCTCTAAAACTTTTTCCAATTCTCATGTCAACGAGTAGTTATTTAATTCTACTAGAGGGTGCTGGAAGGTATAGGATGGCTAGAAGAGTTTTTGTAGCCATTTGGGTCACTATCTTTAAAGTATGCAAAAACCCTTTCACGTGCAAACCAAGATATCAAGGTGCTGCAATATAGAATGTAACAATTTATTATACAGTTGTAATAATGTACTATAAGGTATTGTGTTAAGTAAACATTTTCTTAACTGATGCAAATTGTAGCCTCTCAACACTACTGGATTTCATTTATTCTTTAGTATCATTTTGGCATATTGATTGGATGAATATGATCTACTTCAGCAGCAAAGCTGATATGCATAAGGAGGTCTTTGGTTTAATCTCTTTTGCAGTCTGCCACTAGTCACTGCCATCTCCAATAAACTTACTCTTCCATCACATATGTGCCCCAGGCACTTGCTGTATGTTTCCTTCTTCCACCAGTTCACTCTTGTGCTGTACTCGTTCCTGTTTTACTAATCTGACTCCTGTCTCTTTCCAGTAGTTTTGTTCCCACTGCTTGTCTCTAATACAAAACGCATCATGATTTCGTACAATCTGAGAAGAATTTAGAATCTTAATTACTCTGTATGTCTCTCCCTCCCTCCTTCAGTGCTTCTTGCTTTGCTTCTGTGAATTTCATTATTTGCCTTTCAATCTGGCTTTAGACTTAATTCTACCAAGAGCATAGTAGTAAATTCTCACTAGAAATACTACTGAATAAACAGCCTAATTTACTGTCTTTACTGTCAACACTTCTTATCTGGTGGTTTTGGTTCTGATAATAATTAAACAATTACCTCTGAGCAGCCAGTTCGCTTCTCCTGTGCTTCTCTGCTCAGTTCTCCAATTATTTTGTCTTTCTTCTTTTAATAGAGTAATTTGGAGAAAATTACTTGCATGGAGTTAGTGAAAATAGAATTATACAAGTGCAGAATATTTTATGTTGCAAGGGGCCTCTGAAGCCCTTTTATTCCCACACCCTGCTCAGAGCTGGTCCAGTCATCTCAGTTTGTTCAGCTGAGTTTTGAATATATCCAAGGACACAAATTGTACAACTGCCCTGAGCAAACCCATCTCAGTGTTTGACCATTCTGTGTTGGCTTTTTTCCTCTAAGGATTTGGTATTGTTGCTGAGAGTTTGCTCTCTGCTATTGTCCAGAGGTCTTCTACTTGGAATCTGATATGCTTCACTGCTAGACAAAACTTTATACTTGAACTGAAGTTTGTCACTCTAGAAAATTCCGAAAGTAACTTTTCCATGCACTACGTTTGTCTGAGAAACTGGATAAAAATGATTCTTCATTTTAGAAAAAAATTTACATATGAAAAACTTCAACTAAGCCCATAATTACAAAGTTAAAGGAAAAAATAACATAAAACTTTTCTGATTGTAATTGTCTAATGGATAACAACTCAATGTAGTTTTTGCCACATACAGTAGTGATATAATAGCAATAATTTCAATGTTGTTCATCTTTGTGTATTGTTTTGGGCATTCAGCAATTGTTTTCATTGACACCGAAGTGAAAAACATGACACCTGCATTTTCAAATCTTGAAGCATAACTTCTCTGATTTCTAGATGCATATTACAGGCAACTCTTGAAGTCAATATTGATTTACTACCAAAGTACCTCTCAGAGTAAAATCGAGAACCCAGAGGAATATGGGAGACCACTGTGTGATTGAATATGACAACATTTTATCATAGCTGATAAAATTGTCTGCAAATTAACCAGTCATAACTAAAATAACTTGCAGTCTACAACTGCAGCCATTCATAGTGGGATATGATCGCTCCAAGTACTGTTATAACTACTACTATGCAGCTCTCAGTTGTATAACCCTGGGTGAATAGGTGGATATTGTCTTTGCATTATTATTGCTGTATGACTAAGATGCGGTTTCCTATATGTGCCTTCTTAAATCAAGCCTTCAGAAATGAAAAGTAAGCTCTAATCTGGGGTTTCCACAGGACAGATGTGTATACCTTTGCAGTTTAGAAATGTTAAGGGGCAAAGATAGCCTGCTTGGACAGACAAAGCACATGGGCCAGGGTATCCCCATATCTCCTTCAGTCTGAAATAGTGTTAGTTTATGACTTTTAAACTCAAAAGACAATAAAGCTAGGAATTTCCTTTGGATTAATTGCTGTCTTTCCAATATATCTCAGTCCTACTTAGTCTTTCTCTCTGGATTTTTTTCAAAGACTGAGTGATTAATCCCACCTGTCCTGAGAATAGAGATAAGAAGTGAGAGTTCATTTTTGATAGTTACCAAGCACTTGCTAGAACACGCAAACCTGTGAGAGAAGCAAGATAATTTTGGAAGCAATTTGTGAAGAGAGAGTGGTTCTGCCCACTTCAGTTTTGCTTGATTTATATCTTGTAGCAGATTTGAGCATTGAGTAACTTCCGTGCTTTCATTTGGCTATTCTGTGCTTCCCGTTTTGATTAGAATGATGATCTTGGGGAATGTTCAGAGCATTCAGCTCTATTTCTGCCATCTGCTTCTTGCCAGAGAGTTGCTGGTCTGTGCCTGCCAGACAGGAAGGGTTTTTCCTCAAAAATCTGTCACTTGATGTTGACATCTGTGGTTCAAAAAAAGGTTTACCCCAATACCTTGTTCTTTCAAATTTGTATTAAGTTTGTGTATGTGTGGTTTATTGGGATTTACAAGGACTTAAACCAAAACCAAACCAACAACAAACCCCTCTACCCTTTATAGCTTCATCTGGACTGGCTTTTAAAATTAGATAAGAGTAAAGTTATGAGTATCTAACAAAATAAAAGAAAGTCTTTGATTAGAGATGTGAAATATGGTCACTGAAAAGTATCATGAAGCAGTGTAACAATTCCAAATTATATTTAATAACAATTCATTTTCACCTTGGTGCCTCTCTTCCAAGAATTTCAAAGATAGTTTTGGCCTTTGAAGGCTAAGCAAAATGATATGCCCGATGCTCCTAGACTGTGACACTATTACCTCAAAGTAGCCTGAAGGTCCAGTGTTTCCTGCTGCTTCCCATTTCTGAGAGTCTTTCCCTTTTTGCTCCCGATAAAATGTGCTCTGCCTTTTCTGAAGCTTAAGAAATGTGATTTCCTCTTTCTTACGAATGCTTGTGTTTTACATACCTTTTTTAAAGTTAATGTAGTAGCTTGTGTTTTCACCAATTTTCTTTTGAGTTGATTCCCTTGCGTATAAGCACCCATCACCTCTAGGAACTAGCCATGGAATTGCTAAAGACCACAGAGTTCTTTATAAAGAATAAGTTTGAAGATACCACCTCTGTCAGTACTTAAATTTGGGTTTGTGTTGCCCCAGATAAAATAACAAATCTTAATAAATCACTTTCAGGCCAAATAAATATGCTTAATGAATATCCTTCAGGTCAAACCCTGGGCTTTAGCGATCTTCCAGTTTACTTTGAGTGTCCCTGTTCTAACGTGCCAGATCTGCTAAGATACCATGTCAGCATTGCTGCAGGCAGTAACTGCCGCAGTTGCATAAAACTTGTCAGTGGATAAATGCTTTTGGTGTGTTTTACTGTGATGTTCATATCAATAAATGTATGTTAGCATGTCATGCTATGGCCTGAGCCCTGCTGTATGCTTGCTGTTATGTGCTTCTGTATTCTTACTCCTTTGGAAAACAAGGGAAATCATGTTGCTGATTAAGTCAGTATCAAAGCTGAAAAATACTGGACTTCTGTAAAGCATTTTGGTTTTAGTAGACCATGCCTCTCTTTCCCTATACAATGTATAGGCATAAATATTCAGCATTTCTAACCTGATGGTGTCAAAGACACTTCAACATACATCTAAACAGCAAAAAGATGAGATGCAAATGAGTCAGGAGAAAACTTAACCCATAAAAAAAGTCATTAAAATGACACACCTTCTGAGAATGGTCTTTAAAAATATTAACAGAAACCTATCTACGTGCACTTCTACAGCAGATGAGATGGAAATAAAGGGCAACTTTAGAAGGGTTAGGACCCAAAAAATCTTGCAGATTCCACATTCTGAAAAAGTGGTGCAGAAAGCAATTGTCGGTCTGGCTTATCACTGCAGAAAAAGAAACGAAAAATAATTAATTGTTCTTATGCTCATCCTTGTCCAAGAAACAGAATTGGAAAAAGGATCCCAAAAGAATATTCCTATAGATGTGAGCCATGTCTAACATAAATTTGAAGTAGCATTTTTATGTCTTACCTAATTACTTGAGTTATGCTTCTGTAACTTTAGAACTGCTATTTAACTCTTTTTGGTTTAATTGCTGAAGGTAGCATTAAAATCTCACTCATTTCATAACCAATATTCATCATAGTCAATTTATATAGGATTATCATCTGTGAAAGAGCAGAAATCTTTTTTTTCTGTTTTTCCCACCCACTTCCTTTAGGTTACTTGGATATCACTGGTGACCTCGGGTTCCTTGGCAAACTGTTAATCTCTCAGTTTTCTTAATCTATTAAATAAATGTAAAAAATCTTAATTTTCATGTAAAACGATTTAAAAACAGATTTAGAAGTGGGTTATTATTTATATGCCTCTAGTGAACTGGAAGAGAAGTGATGACAGAGCCATTAACTATAAGCCTAAACCTCAATCAAAGTCTTTTGGAATTCTGAGTGATAAGTCTCTTATCACTGTTGAAATTTAATTAGAGAAAGGTGTGAGATTCGAGCTCTGGAAAGCTCTCATCAAAAGTTCTTTTCACCTTTCCTCAGCAGGCTGTAGTAGGAGAATGGGCTGAGCAATGTTTAGACTACTCCATTTAATTTTTTTCCTATTGGAACTCCTTTTACTTGGTTATCAAAAATATTGTCGAAGTGGTATTGACAAGTTGCCCAAGTGTCATGATAGGACATGGATATTTTGTATTCTCTGGAAAATCCAAAAATAAATGTGCTAGCCTTTACAAAATGTGCAAATAAACTATGTTCATAATGATTTTCCTTGAAAATCAGCAGAACTATTAACTGAAAACTATATTTATGCAACACATAACGGAAGGGCCTCATCTGCCATATAGGTGCTGCAAGTTGGCATCTCTTCCAAACTTCCAGCTTCCTGGCAATCAGCATTGCAGTGTAGTGCATGATTTATTTGATTACACAGGCATAAAAAAGTAGGAAAAAAGCCACGTGTTGGAGAAAACGAGTAGTATTTTTAGATTTTCTACTTGAAAACACAATGATTTTGGAGTAATGTAACGCAAGTATATAACCACTGTGTGCCTTAAGGTGTGATGGACAGATCATACAGATATGTGTGTGCATCCATATACATCTGCAGATGTGTTGATTTTTCAAGAGAAAAATGATATTTAGTAAACAAAATTCAGCATCAATCTTATTTCACTTTTATTAGGCTTAGAAATCAAAACCTCTTGAATGATCAATATTGCTATTTAGAATATAAAAAAGGAAAGCCTTACAGCTATTTGAGTATATCAAGCTTAAAATTATACGCACATAATGTGATATAAGAAAATTCTAACCCAGACTTTCTCAAGACTTCACATGTGAATCTCCCTCATGATGCAGGGAGGTGAGATTTCAACTGTCTTTAGTATAAATTTTCTTAAATGCAACAGTCACAGGTAACAGTGGTGACCTCCTTAATCTGTAATGCACCTATTTTCCTTTGTAATCTTTTATTGAGGAACTTGCATAGGAAATGAAAGAGCAGGGTTCCTGTGGAAATATGAAGGCTACTAGAGAGTGAGCAAGAAGACGGGCGTAGACAGTGAGGAAAAAATGATTAAACTGAAGTGGGGAAAAGAGGGATTTTTTTCCCAATAAGGCTGTAACGGAAAACATCTGACAGGGACACAAAAGGAGACACATTACCAATGACAGACATATTTAAAAATGAAATTGAGCTGGAATCATAAGCTAATACTGACCTACTTTTTCATGCATGTACCTATTCTATTAGAAAATAAAAAGGCATTTTCCCTGAATGAACTTTAAAAAAACACTCACTTTTACTTTTTAAAATAAATCATTTGTCACCTTAGACCTGTTACCCACATGAAAACATAAAATAAAATCAAAGCTGGTGTTCTTCCCAGGCAGTTCTCAACTTTGGGAGTAGCAAATATCTTGCTGTGTTTTTAATAAAGCAAACAAACTAAAGGATAAATAGTAAAATGCATTTCTAAAAGATGCATTGGGACATAATTTATTTCAGTGTAACTTGCCTGGTGGTGTGCTTCTAGTCAAAAGTACATCATGGTAAATGACTGCTTCATATTATAGAAAACCCAAGTGAAGAGAAGATATAGATTTCACATCAGGAAGTACATGACTATTTTATGACCGACCTGGGATTGGTCTCTTCTCCCAGGTAACAGGTGATAAGACAAGAAGAAACGGCCTCACGTTGCACCAGGAGAGGTTTAGATTGGATATTAGGAAAAATTTTTACGCTGAAAAGGGAAGTGGTTGAGTCACCATTCCTGGAGGTATTTAAAAGATGGGTAGACAGGGTGCTTAGAGATATGGTTTAGTGATGGTTTTTGTCAGAGTTGGGTTGATGGTTGGATTCGATGATCTGAAAGGTTCCTTCCAACCTAGGCGATTCTATGATTTGGAGTCACATACTTGCTTCAGTAGTGAAGCATATATCTATAATAGGTGCATAGCGTGGACTTCAGATATTCTATTTCCTCAGGAGTCAAGGCAGGCAAGGGAAAAGTCTTGTGGGACAAACTTGGATGACAGCCAGGAAGAAGAATAGGAGAGAACTGGAGACAGAGGTGAGGTGAGATAGAGAAATGGTGGCAGCCTTGCTTTAAAGGAGCTGGAGAATAGTGAGAGAGCTGTGGGGAGGTCTGTAGCACAGCCTGGGAAAAATGAGAATGAAATGGGGACACTGATTCTGACCATCAATATGTAGCATGAAAGCCAATGCTTTCTTGCTGTTTGCGGGCCTACGTATGTCTTTGAAGCCTATGTATGACCATTGCTTGTTCCACCTCCTGTGCTAGCCCATGGTGGTATCTTGCCACTGCTAAAGAATCCTACCTATACTCATGCGACAGCACTGAAATAGATTTTAATGCTTCAGTTCTGGTGCCAAGCTCTGCAGACATCTTAAAAATGCTTGAGATGGAACATGATTTTAGTTTCTAAATTGCAAATGGGGCAAGCTTTGCCCTGATGGTGTTGGTTTACGGCATCTTTCACATCTTGCACAGCTGGCTTTGCAGCCTTACCCTTTTCCAAAGGCTGGCTTATGTCAGTATACAATGAACATGCAAAACAATTTTTCTTGGTTGGGTTGTCTGAATACCTCCAGATTCCACTGAGTAATTATGCTTAATTAATGCTTTGCTGGAATTTCATTTGGGTTCTCATGCAGCTCCAAAAGTTTGGTGCCTTTAAAATAACAGTAATATATATATAAAAAAAAAATAAAATTCTAAAGCTCTTTAGGCACAGTAACTTCAGCGTTTGAGTTTGTTCATTGCCACAGGCTCTCACCAGTATGACAATGTTTTAACCTGGTAGCTCAGTAAATAATACTGCCATGGCATTAGAGGGAGTGAGTCATTAGTGATGCTAAATGGTTGAGACACCACTTCATCCACCAAAGGGTAACAGCAGCTGCCAAGTGCTAAGGCTGCTGGTTTTTGATGGTGAAGGCTGAATGCCCACTGTCGGGACCACACTTCAGCCAGTGGCTGGGGAATAGTAGTGATGGAGGAGGAGGTGGGGAAAGCAATGGCATTATATTTGGTTTGGGCTACAATGCTAGAGATAAAAGGGTTCTTCTGCTGCTGCTGAAATCAATAGGGATTTGTCACTATCTTCCACATGAGGCCTCTGGCTCTGTAGGAATGCTTCTGCGCATGGATCTGGCCAGCATGTCTCCATATTAGACATTAAACCCTCTAACTATTTGAGAAACAACTACTTAATAGAGTTCTAGATCACCCCCACCTGTAATAATTCTGCAACCATTGAAACTTTTTAACCATCAAAAGAGGAAAACATAGAATTTTCTGTTTCCTAGGGACCTCTCTATGACAGCAATTAAAGACTTTCTATTAACTACATGCTAAGTGTATCTGCTTTTCTCTCTAACTGATATCAGTGATGGATATTAGCCAGCATGTTACACTAACAGCTCTGCGAAAACTTTCAGTTTTAGGTCTCAAGTTTTCAGGTTTTAACCTGAAACCTTTCTGCAGTTCTGCTTTTCAACTTTTTGTCTTATTTTTTGTTTGGTTTGATGAAAATGAAAGCCAAATACAAAATTAGTCACAAATTACCAACTTTATTTAGTTCTGGAGACAAAACAAGCAAACCTTGATTCCCACACTGCAGGCTGCAAATATAACCTAATCTTAAGATGTTTAAAGAAAATAAAGAATCACGAGAGCTTATTTTGTTTAAGACTTCTTTCAGCAGTTTAGCATGGCTTTAACTGTAGACTGTTAAAATGATCTGTATATTGTCGTTTCCATCTTAAATGTCAACTTTTTAGTTTACATTTAAATATATTCTCTCTGTATATGTGCATGTATAGATGAAGTTGTAATAGACTCCATCATTACAGCATCTTTTATATTAAATTATAAGAGTGTTTTCTTTAGCTTTTAATTGCATAGAAGCTAGTTTTTGAGATCAATTAGGAGAGATCCACATAGTAGCAGAAGAAATTGTATTCTTGGGTTCTTCGTGGGACAGTATGAGACTGTTGGTTCCTGCTTCCAGGTCCAAGTTTCCAACGACATAGACTGGAAATTCAGTTTGCTCTGGCTGGAAAAAAGCCCTACTCTGTCCTGTGAGTAGAAAAGAAAGTGTCATTCATCTTTGTTAGACATGTTCATTATGGGAGACAGGTCGTATCTTTTTGAAGAGCTTTAGCAGTTATGAGGTCACCTGGTTTGTGAAGGTTGTGGTCTCTCCTTTGTGTTGCAGCTGGTAGAAGTGGAAAAGGAAAAAAAAAAAAAGGAAATTTTAGAGACTCGAGGTCTAATCAGCTTCAGTAGCTATTTATGTGGGTGTTCCCCCTCCTTTTTTCTTTTTAGTCCTCTTGGTGTATGTATTTGCATCATTTTTGCTGAGAGAAGGGAGAGATGAAACTATAAAGATAACACTGACTTTATTTCCCACAGTTCCTGCTTAAGATGAATGACCTCCTTGTCACTTAAAGGTAACATCAATCAGGTAAAGAGGAAAACTTCATTATGGTCCTTTTTGAGTAGAGATGTTAATCTAGTCTACTTGAATGCATTCATTTTTCATGCTTTCTAAGCTATATTGGTGATCTAGGCATAATCTGGACCCACTAAAGACCTGAAAATATTTCTGCCAATACCTGTTCATAATATCTTCACATTTTGACATAATTGCATGCAGGTTTCTACATGCAGGGTGAATAAACATGACAGTTTCTCTTCTTAAGAAAAAAATCTATCAGCTTTGTATAATTGCATTTTTCACAGCACTGTCAACAGGGAAGAGCCTTTGACAAGTAGTGCTCAGATTAAGCTCAAGATGCAGTACACCACGAAAACTGGCAGCTCTTATTTGAATAAGGAAAATAAACAGATAAAGCAAGAAGGTACTGTGGTGCTTTAATTCAATAATTAGTTACAAGTAAGCAAAAAACATATTCTCTCCTTTTGCAGTGATCAGTCTGGCAGTATGGCAACAACTCTAGATTTTCAGCTTCTGCTTAATCCGTTGTTATTTCTACACAACTTGCATTTTGTTGGAGTAATATTCCTTTCTCTGTAAGCCTCAAATAATGAAAATACAATTTCCATCTATAAATAGACTCTGTAAACTGAAAAAGCTCCCTTCCAATGTGTGTATGTGAGAGTGAAAGATTATTTTTTTGAGAAGCCAGCATTATATATGTCAAAAGAGAAATATTTGATTAACACTTCTATATATATGGCTTCAGCAACACATTGGGTCTTTCTTTTCTGTAATTAAACTTGCACAATAGTTAAAGGTTAAAGATGGTTAAAGATGAAATTCTGTTTTTCATGGGACAAATACTGATGTGATTGAAGTTAGAGGCAAGTTCCCAGGAGTGTAAGGTCTGAATTTTGCTTTCCTGTTTTATGTTGTTTGTTTTGTGTTTTATTTTTTTTTTATCCTTAGGGGCATAAGCCTAATTTCTTAAGGAGAAATGCCCTATAGTTTTAGATCACATACCAGTCTGCTTATTGCTCTGAGTGAGTGTTGCTATGAGTTCTGGTCAAAGAGAGGTAAAACAATTGTTAGTGATGTGGCTGCTTCTTGTTTGAACCTTTACCTGCACGGAGGTCTGAGAAGGGGCTGCACTGAAACACCCAAATGATGCCAAAATAGTAGAATCAAAAGAAAATACCATGATTCCTGAAGGAAAGGCTGGCAGAGTAGGCATTTATTTCTAATTGCATTCTCTATAATCATTTTATGGAAGCTGATCAGCCTCACATGTTGGGGAAAACATGCATGCCAAATCACATCTGCATAGTCCTTCCATGTTTGAAGAAATGATAGTGCTACCACTGTTATCCTTGTCAGGGGTACGCATATAAAAGTGTGTGCTGTCTCCTTTGTTAGCAACCAGCTTTAGCATGACTATAGCTTATGTGATAAAGAGCTGAGCTTTCTTAAAATTTTCTATCCTGATTGCAACTGCGTCTCGGTCATGGCAAAACCAATGTTTAACGTAAATGGCAAATGCTATTCTTCTGTAGTTGAGAGTATTCAAGATAATCCATGTTATACTTACAGAATTAGCTACATAAAAAATAAACTCCGGTCTTAGCTAGAATTTACTTGGAGAAAATAAAGCTGGAAAAGTGGTGATAGTGAGGAAAAAAGTAAAATGGGAAGCTCAAATTTTTGTAATCTACATTAAGAAGGACAGTTATGGTAATACACAAATATTTAACCTTAGCAAATGCTCTGAACTGCTTGTTGGACATACGTTTATGTGAGCTCATTTTAGAACTTCAAAGTTATCTTATGAAATCTGATCTTCTGGGCTTAGAATATCATGTACTGTAACAACTATTCCACAGATAACAAAAGCAAAAAAAGCCTGGAGACTGTCTTGCACATTAGGACTTGAAGCAGACCTATGCTTTTCATCATATTAAGACAATAAAAACAGACATTTTCAGAAATTTTTAGCTTCCTAGCATTTTGGCTATTTATTTTCAATATCTTGAAAATATCTTGGGATTCAGTATCTTGGGATTCAGATCGCCCATCTAACTTAACTGGTAGTGTGGTCCTTCATCCTCAAGTAGCGAAGCAAGCCAGCAAGAGAGAGAGAGATGCTTGGACTTGTTTATTGAGAGAAGTAGAACATGTGTGTATGAGTTACCTAATACTCAGAAATATACCGTATTTTTCACAATTAAAATTATTTCATTAACTTTCTACTGAAATGCACTACATGTTTTGTGGGAAAGGTGGGGGAAGGAAGTTTAGTAACACAAAAGGTAATGTTGATCTGTTACTAGGAGAAGTAATATCACATTGGATTTTGTGCTTTTCCTGTAATAATCATGTCTGAGAGAAGTTTTATCAAAGGCATGGGAAATGTAACACCAAAGGTATGTATTTGTCATACATGACAGCTAGCAATTTGCAATCTATCTCTGAAAGACATTGTACATGCTAAAGCTCTTTGCTTTTGTAGCAGGTACTATAACAAAAAAAGCTCCAAGCAGGTCAATTTGAAGTATTTTAGTTGTCTTGTCCTTTTGCAAAATTCATTTAAACATATACCTTTGTAAACAATGTGGTCATTTAGGCAATCTGTTTGGGTTGGCTTATTAAAATCATAGAATAGTTTGGCTTGGAAGAGACAGTTAAAGGTCATCTAGTCCTACCCCCCTGCAATGAGCAGGGACATCTTTAACTAGATCAGGTTGCTCAGAGCCCTGTCCAGATTGGCCTTGAACACCTCCAGGGATGGGGCATCTGCCACCTCTATTCCAGTGGTTCACCACCCTCATTGTAAAAATAATTCTTCCTTCTATCTAGTCCAAATCTTTCCCCTTTTAGTTTAAAACCTTTGCCCCTTGCCCTGTCACTACAGACCCTGCTATAAAGTTTGTCCCCATCTTTCCTGCAGGCCGCCTTTAGGTACTGAAAGGCTGCTATAAGGTCTCCCCGGAGCCTTCTCTTCTCCAAACTGAACAACCCCAACTCTCTCAGCCTGTCCTCACAGCAGAGGTGTTCCAGCCCTTTGATCATCTTTGTGGCCTCCTCTGGACCCACTCCAACAGGTCCGTGTCTGTCTTGTGCTGAGGGCTCCAGAGGTGGAGATAGTACTGCAGGGGGCGGGGGGTCTCACCAGAGCAGAGTAGAGGGGCAGAATCACCTCCTTCGACCTGCTGGCCATGCTGCTCCTGATGCAGCTCAGGATACAGTTTGCCTTCTGGGCTGTGAGTGCACAGAGCTGGGTCATACTGAGTTTTTCAGCCCCCAGATGCTGCTCTTGGTCCCTTCATCCCCCAGCCTGTATTGATACTGGGGGTTGCCGCGACCCAGCTGCAGGACCCTGCACTTGGCCTTCTTGAACCTCATGAGGTTCACAGGGCCCCACTTCTCATGCTTGTCCAGGTCCCTCTGGGTGGCATCATCTCCCTCAGGAGTGCCAACCATACCACTTAGCTCAGAAATATCTACAGATAAAAATGGAAATGGACTATTTTATAAATATCTTAAGGTTCATATAGCTTCTTCTGTGGAATAGAACAGAAAGTTTAAATGTAAAATGATTATTCTACAACTTTCCCATACACCTTATTGTAAATGCTGAGATACCAGCATCAAGAACATCTTAAAATTACGATCATCTTGCCATGTTAAAGTGTGTAAATATTCATATCCTTCTTGTAAATATGATTCTCTCCAATATTTCCAGGGCAAGGAGGAACAATCCTGTGTAAAATAATACATGATTTTACATTTCTCGGAAGTATGAGCTTATACTAAATATAGTGGATAATCTGAAAATAATTAGAAAAATTATGTGTTTTGAACACTTGGGAACTGAAATGTGATTGTTGCTTGGAGATAGTTACAAATTGCTAAATTAGGATATGCTAAAGATATTGTACTTCTCACTTTATTTCCCATCTAGTGGGTTTTTTTATCTATCTGCTCTATCCTCCATTGAGGTCAAACTCTTTTCTGTCCGGTAATGCACTACATATGCAAAAGGGATTCCAGCACTTTTCAAAACTGCTGGGTATTAAGACCAATGCAATTATTAAAATTAAATTTAGTAACCCAAAATGTTGAGTAGTTTCAAAATAATTGGTACTTGCCTTTCTCATAATTACTTTTCCTTACCCAGCTGAAAGCTTCTGTTCAATGTACAGTTTTGGTCTGGATAAAGGGACTGCTCACTTGTTTTCTTTAACATCATGCAAACTGGAATGACACTTCTGTACCTGTAACATCCTGAACCTACCCTTTGAGGTGAAGTTGGCCTAGGAAAGCTTTTTCTAGAAGAAAATGTTTCAGTTTTAAACTGTGTACTAAATAAAAATCAGGGCATATAGTAAATTAATGCTAACATCAAGTAGCTCTTGATACTTTGTCCTACTCTTTTGTAGCTAATATTTCTACCACATTTTGTCACTGGTTTAGTCCAACATGCAACTGTAATAGATGTAAGTGGTGACCAAGAAGCATTTACTAGCTTTTTGCATCCATGTTTGTTCTTTGGAACTTGTATGTTTAACAAACAGTAAGAATATGCACCCAAGAAAGAATAAACCCAAGCCACAGATACTTTCTATGTACTAGCTATAAACACAGATAGCAGTTTGCCATAAATTACAATTTCAATAACACTTTTGCCAGTGTGGCCACCAGAATTGCACTGACTGAGCTATTTCTGAAGCACATTACTGCTTAAGTAGCAGATGCAATTTTTCCCTGTTAAGCTAGTGAATTTAAGCAAATAATTCACTTGGGGACACTAAGGGAAAAAAAAAAAAATTGTTCTTTTCCCTTGAGCTCTTTCTCAGTGTGAGTTGGTTTTGTGCTCTTGCTGAGCACAAATGTTCTTTGAAAAAGGCACAGGAACAGAATAACTAAAAATAGTAGGAAAGAATAGAGGCAGCAAGAAATAAAAGACTGAGGGAGGAAAGAAATATCTCCAGAAAGAGAAAAGAAAGAAGGATTATACTGAAAATGTAGATGTCAGTAGGAAAGGAGAAAGCAAACAACTAATAGAGGAAGGAGTAAAATCAGAGTCAAAGTGATACTTGATATTAGATCTGTTCCACCTCTGTTCCATTTTCTATTTGGAATCTCCTATAACATTAGTTCTCTATAGCTCCTAGTTTTGTGTAATACACAGTAAAAACAGATGTAAAGTATTAAACAATCAGAAAATATTATTCAATATTCATGTAGTGTTCATAAAAAAATATTGCACTTTTCAGGTGAAATTATTTATTTCAACTTCATGTTATTGTATCTCTGGGAATGATGTAGAAATGCACATCAGTTATATATCCATGGCAAACCAAAAGTTATAACAACTTTATTTTATCAATTAAATTATATTTCAAATGAAATGAAAAAAAAAAAGACCTTTTATTTTAAAAGCAAGGAGATACATCTAATGTGGATACATGGGAGGAAAAATTTGCATTATGCATCAGGTGATGGTGAGTGTCTTATTTCCCAGACCCTGAGAAATTTAGGTCTGCAAAACTATACTGATGAGCTACTCTAGTTCTCACAAAACAGTATGAGCTCAGGACCTTGTTCTTCTTGTGGGGCTGAAAGTCACTTTCTGACTTCCATTTCTGCTCTGTTCATCTTGTCTGTGTGCTGGGAAATACCATTTTCCGTATCTACCTTCTTTTTGGCAGACTTGCTCCCCATTACATTCAGCGCCTGCTGCCTTATTCTTTTCCTTTTCTTGGTTCCTGCTTGTGGTTGCTCTCTTATTCACTCTGCAAATCTCTTCTGTAGTTATGAATTCTGTTATGATGTAGAACCTAAAATCAGGCTAGAACAACAACATCAATTTAACAGCTTTCCTTGTCCTTCCCTGCAATGGGACAAATGTGTACTGAAGAGAAACAATGGGGAAGGTCATCAGCTGATATGAAAATATATACAAATGTATTTTTGAAACCTTAATTTATGAGGATGAAATCTGTGCCATGAATTCTGAAGTATCTAGTAACAGTGACAAGCTTATCAGTGCAGCAAGGAAATCAGTCTGGTTGTCAGGTGCTTCAGCATGCTTTCTTGTAAGCTGAGAGAGTTACGAGTGTTTTTCCAAGGACATGCAAGGCAAGTTTACAAGTGGAAAGTTAGAGTGCTATAGTTAAACATTATCTAGAGTTATGGATAAGAATTTAAAGGGTAAAAAGAAAGGCATCAGTCTCATATTTCTACAACTCAAACTATTCATTTTTACTCTGCAGAAAAAGAGAAAGAAATTGTAGATTAAGAGCAGTAGTTTCTAAAAAGCTGATCCACGCAGATTACTTAAGGTTGTGTAATCCGACAGATGTTGTATCTGATTTTTCTCACAAAACTTTCTCATTTGCTAAATAAATACAGTGGGAGAGGAGGATATTCTGCATACTGATCTGTTATGTTGATGGTATTCAGATCATAACCATATTTTAACATGCAATCTGGCTGCATCTGCCCTTTTGGAGCACGGTGCACCTAGTTATAAAGTTATAATTCAAATTCAGGAGCTGCGCTGTGGAGATACCAGGCTTTCCACCCATATGTGCTGCACCAAACGGGTTAAAGGTGAAGTCTTATCCTGCGTGTGAAGTTGTGAGGTGGTTCCTGGGGCACAGCTGAAGCTGCTGCCTCTTCTTTTACCAGTCACTTCTAAGCAGCTCCAGAAACTGCCTCTGAAGGAATTTCTTTGGTCACAGGTCAACCTGACCCAGACCCAGCTTGCTTCCCTCTTTGATCAGACTGAGGAGGAAACTCATCCCAACAGTGTTAAACGATTCATCCTGTAGGTCTGACTGAAGGGCAAAGTTGTCTTTAAGAACAGGAGAAATAGAGGCTACAGAAGGAAGGGGGGTGGTGGTGTTTCAAAAAGTAGAATTCCTTTTACGTGGAGGTCCCATCCTTTTTTGGCCATTGAGGCTCAGGAGAATTGTAGGAAGCCTGCTTGGAGGAAGAAGAGGGAGGCAAATGTAGCCTTTTTAGGTCAACAGCTGTAAGAGCCTTACTGAGCACAGAGCAGAGCTGTGGGCTTGCTATAAACAGCCATAACTCTCACTTAAAAACTAAAATGCTTCCCCTTCCATTGTTTTGGTAGTGTTTCTTCTCTATTTTGTGCCTCCCTGTGTTCTGTTAAGGGGCTTCTTGCTGCTCTAACAGTGTTAACAGGGTGTCTGACAAGACAAGTAAGAATCTGATGGAGAAGACCTAGCACAACACTGTGGCCTTTGCATGCACTAGAACTACTTAACAGTTTGATGTGTAATCAGAAAATGCTCATACGACCACTTCAGCAGAGAAACAAAGATTGCTAGAACTGCACAATTTGCAGAAAATAACTTTATGGCCTTGTTATTGCCTGGAAACATGGATTTTTCAAAGCAAAAGCTACTAGGATGAAAGAGAATAAAAAATGAAAGGAGCATGCATTCCTCTAGCAAAAATAATCTCTTAAATTTCTGTGGTGATTATTTACACGTTGGCACTTAAACTTGCATATTGTTTCCTTGTGTAGACCGAAAATGGATCTGTGCGTTTAAACTAGGATAGATGGCAATGATCATGTTATATGATGAAAGCAATAAAACAAAGAAAACCATAAAAAGTCAGCTACGCTTGGCATAAAATAATAGTCCCTACTGTCAAGAGAAATAACATGTACAGCTAGGAGAAACCATAGAGACTATAGAGTATTATTGAAAAGACAGCAGGAATTACACAAATCAGGCCATACCTTCTAAAAAGCAAAAATTGCTATGCTAATACTTAAGTGCCAGGTGCATTATTTAGTGGTAGCTGTACAATTCCATGTAACACATGTAATAAATAATACGCCTCCATGATTACATGCTTTTTGGTAGCAAAAAAAGTAGGTGATTCCTAAAGCAGAAGGCTCAGTTTTAAAAGGAAGGCAACCTGAAGTTACATCTTGAAAGGTGTTTATTTTTCAGAAAACATAATACATAGTTATGACTGCCGTTCAAGATTTTAAAGTACAATAGCCTTGTCATAGTGTACTTCGAAATACATTGTAAGAAAGAGTAATTGGTGTATTTGAATATGAAATAAGAATCACTTCTGGTAAATGGCTGCTTGATCTCAAATTACAGAACCACAAGTGAACTGGTAGATAAAAAACTTTAATTTTGCAAATAAGTATTGATCGAGATCTTAGAAGCACTTTCTCTTCCTATTCTCCTTGTACTTTAGGTCTTGAAATAAAGCTTAAAAAACAATGAAAGAACTAAACAATTATGAGCTGAAATAATGTAACTGGAATTTTATCCATTTAATTTTGTTATATAGCCAAAAGAGAGAGCTTGTGGCTTTTTAAAGAAGAGTTGAGAAGACTTATTTTAAAAGGGTGTTTTATAATAAAAAGTCACACAGACAGGATCCAGTTCTTTTTAGTGTCTCATTTTTCATTTTTTATCATGACTCTACTTGCTTAAATTCATCTGGATTTCAAAAATGTAAATTAAAACAAAACCTGAACCACATATAATGGAAAATGTGACTATATGTAGATTTTGGAACTCACTTTATATTGCGTTATATTGCAGTTAAGGATGTGAATATGACAGTTTATTTCTATCATGTATTTAACTTCCGTTTAATGTGCATTACAATAACTTCTTTTTAGAATGCAAATTTGCTAATGTCCTGAGTGAATTTACAGTTATGACCCTCCTGCATTTCATTCAGTAGCATGAGGAGTGCTTAGGGCTTTATCATTATTTGAAAAATATCACACAGACAGCAGCTGGTGCATAATTAATATTGGCCTCTGCAATTAAAGCTGGTATGTTGAAGTATGCAAGTTTCTGGTCAGACCAGGCTGTAAGCAGTTGATTTAATTTTGCTGAACTTTGTTTGAAACTGCAAGCCCTAGGAAAAGCATTTATGCGCTCTTAAACTGGGTCCTAAACCCTTTTTGGCTCTTGTATCTAAGGGTTGTTTCAGTGAAGAAATGAGGAAAGGAGCAGTACTTGTTGCATTTCGCCACCTAACGAGTTACATCGAGCAAGTTTCTGTGTGGGGTGGAGGACTGCTGATGACCAGAGAATCTTTTCTTTCCACTTCGGGGACACGTGGGGTTTTGATAAATTCTGTACGGTTATGTCTCTGTGCACACATGATGCATGTACCCTCTTCTCTGACCCACTGCCTGCCACTGGCACCCATTCAGAGTCTAGAAGGTTTTGTCTGAGTAGTTACAATGAACTTTCTGCTCTCCCTGGCTTACGTGCAGAAACAAACACATACTGAGTGGAGTAAATGAAGGAGTAGCAATGGTTTTAAATCAGAGCAGGGTAGGTTTAGATTGGACATTAGGAAGAAGTTCTTTACAATGAGGGTGGTGAGACACTGGCAGAGGTTGCCCAGAGAGGTGGTGGAGGCCCCATCCCTGGAGGCATTCAAGGCCAGGCTGGATGAGGCTCTGAGCAACCTGATCTAGTTGAAGATGTCCCTGCTTACTGCAGGGGGGTTGGACTAGATGACCTTTAAAGGTCCCTTCCAACCCAACACATTCTATGATTTGATTCTATGAGTATGAACTTTCTTCCATCCCTCAAGTTGCTGTCTCTGCAGTGAGCCTTTAGGTGTTTGCAGAGCAGTGCCACAGTCTCTCCAGGCGCTCCCCACCTTCTCCAGAGAAACAAAAGACCTCATCAATGCAGAGCTTATATTTATTCTCACTTGCAGTTTCATACTCCTAAAGAGTACCAATTCTGTTTCTAAAACCTGGGCTGACTGTTACCATCTGTTTCTCTACTGTGCAATAATTTCAAGACAATCCTAGGAACGGTGTTGAAAGCTTTGGAAGGATCCAGGTAATAGTCTAAGCATTTTTATAAAGAAATTGATTCCATCAAAGCATAAATAGGGTTTTAAAGTATGGTATAAAACTTCTAAAAATGATGTGCTGAAATTAATTGGGTTTGTACATTAATGCACTCAAAGGATTTGAGTTATTTCAGTTGTAACAGAAAGGGATCTAAAGTAATAGGTACAGGTATTGCCAATATGTAATAAAGTCTTGGAGGTTATGGAGCAAATATGTTCTTCAATTACAATGGTGGGACAAGGGTAGAGTAAAAATATCTCATGTTTATATAGGGAATGTTCAGCAAGGGAGACCAGGTTTTTGGCTCCATTGCTCTTGCTGAGCTCTCTGCAGCTCTCCCTACAGCGTGCATGTCTCTAATGCAGAAGGGTAGGAATTCCTGTCTTGGAGGACCCTGCAAACCTCTCTACCTTGCATCTTCCTTATTTCTTCCCCCTTTAAGAATAACGTGGTTGTTAACAGAAAACAACAGGTCTTATTTAAATAAAAAACAACATAGAAATATATCTGGGCTGCAGGAATGTCATAGAATCTTCACCTAGGTTGGAAGGAACCTTTCAGATCTAGTCCAACCATCAACCTAACTCTGACAAAAAACGTCTCTAAACCATATCTCTAAGCACTGTGTCTACCCGTCTTTTAAATACCTGCAGGGATGGTGCCTCAACCACTTCCCTGGGCAGCCTGTTCCAATGCTTAATAACCCTTTCAGTGTAAAAATTTTTCCTAATATTCAGTCTAAACCTCCCCTGGGGCAACTTGAGGCCACTTCCTCTTGCCCTGTTGTCTGTGACCTGGGAGAAGGGACTGACCCTCACCTCTCTACAGCCTCCTTTCAGGTAGTAGTAGAGAGCGATAAGGTCTCCCCTTACAGTGTTTACTCAAAGTTGCCCTGTACGTATTTTAGGATAGTCTACAAAAAGGCAATGATGTTGATATTGTTGATACTATGAGTGGTATATCTACTTCTGTTACAATTATTTTTGCTGTTTTCACAATAACAACAATAATAGCAAATCATGTGACCACTCATCTGTCATACTAAGTAATTGATTTCTCTTACAGAAATCAGTAGAGAAATGGCATATATTATGATGTTGTATTAGCATACGCATACAAATGGCTTTTTGGAAATATGCAATTTTATTAATTATTTTTGAGCATATAATTTTTATTCAATTTTACTAAATTAATTTCAAAGGCTGCCCTCAAAATAAATAACTATGCCGAGTGAGGAAGAATAATGAAATAGTCTTCAGTAATGGTTCAGTTTCCTGATAATTAGAAAACATTGGGCTACATGTAATGCTATTTTTAGTTTGCCAGTTTCTGAAACTGGCCTTTATAATTTTTGCTCACAGACAAAAGAGTAATCAAACATAATTCAGCTGGAGTAGCTAAATGAATAAAGGTGTTATCTCTACATTTACTTGAATTGTTGGAAGGAAAGGGCTATGTTTTTCCTTACTGCTTCAAATAAAATTGCAGAGCAGATAACTTCCTACAAATCATTATGCTGAATGGAACTAACAAGCAGAACTATATTTGTACAACACTGACAATATTTTTGGCAAAAAGAATATTTATTAACTCAAAATATTTAGCAAATTCATGTCTGTTTCAATAAGTTGCTTACTTCCAAAGAGACTCCTCCAGAACTTCAGGAACAAAATATTTTGGCTTTCAGATGTCTCAAATTTCCTTTGTTTGGAAAGTCTGGTTTTTTTTTTTTTCCATATGAGCATTTTTAAGGGGCAAAATGAAACCAAGTATTTCAGCTTTTTTGGAGTATTTGTGTCCCAATTTAATGATTTTTTTTTTTTTTAGATTTTCAGGATGGACTGAAAAATCTGTCTCTGAACAGAACAAACTAAGAATTTTGAATGAGTAGTGTTGAATGCTTTATCCAAATAGAAAGCTTTCAGCACTTTCATTGTATTCTTTGGTTGTTCTTAGAGTTCTAGAAGGTTTTCTTGAGACACTGGAAGCTTTTAGACTATGGCCTCACATTACTCAGATGACACAGCAGCATTTGTCCCCAGGCAGCGGTATACTTTGGGAAGGGGGCTTCAGTACCTGAGATATTGTCTGGATTAAGTGTTTTAGGTGGGGCAGCTAAGGTGAATGGTTGATTTGAATCCTTTGTATTTGAGAAGTGCTGACAACTAATTCAAATAGACATCTACCTGTGCACAGCCCTTAGCCCCCCTTTTTAGGTAAACAATTTATCTAAAAATATGCAGGGACTGATTGTTTGGTCTCCTTTCTCCTGGTGCAGATCATGATACGCCTTTCTAAGAGCACAGAAATGCAGCTCAGGTTGTCTCAAGATAACTGTATGTGCTCGAAGGTCTGATTTTAGAGTTGCAGGAGTATGAGCCCCCAGTGACAACTGCTTGATGTGGAGAGAGGAGTTCCACACCTGAGATTACTGATTGGTGGAAAAATGTTCTGGTGCCTTCAAGTGCACCCTGAAGTGGACAGGCAGGAAAAAAAAAATCGAACTAAGAAAAACTGACCAAGAAATGTTGCTGGTATGAGATGATTCTAGCTATTATTTATTTTGTTTTTAAATTGAAGCATCATTTCTAAATAACCTGATAACCCCCACCTCCAGTTCCAGTATTCCAATACGGCATTGCTTAATGTTGTTAATTATTGTCCTTTATCAAGCTAATGAGGCCGTGGACAAATACAACAGAAATGATTATCACTCTCAATAGTAACAGACATTGAATGAACCTAGAGGTTCATTCAATAACCTCTAGGTTAATGTCTCCTAATAAAACTAAGTGATTAATTATCAGAGAAACAGCGCATTTGAGTGATGTGCAAAGGGCTGCTGAGTGATTAAAAAGACCGTTAATCTTGGACTGAGTATTTTTGCTAATTGAATACTCTCAGTGCAGTAAAACACATACACATGGGTTTTGAATTGCTTCATTCCATATGGGTTGCAAAGAGTAACAAGACAGTTATAACTTTTGTAAGCTAATGGACTCAGATTGAAGGAGGTCAGCTATATTAGGAAAAGGTGTGAATAACTTTATTAATCCTGTTAGCCACCAACCTTCTGGCCTGGATTTTTCATCAATCAGTACTTAGTGGTTTTTTTTCTTTTCAAAGAACCTTCTTTCACTTTCAGTTAATTTTTCACTTTTTCATTTCAGTTAACAGGTTTGATGATAGAATATTTTTCTATAAAGTATCAGGATTTGTACCCTGTGAGTTAAATAACAAGAAGATCGGGG
>VXBH01002675.1:1841581-1899107 GCA_013400035.1 Rynchops niger | reverse complement strand
AGTGTGAGGGGTGAGGATAATGAAAAACCAAATTTACAAATGTATACAAAATATCTCCTAGAATTCTACAGACAATTTTAGGCTTTTTTGTTTGTTTTTAACCTCTGAATAATGTTTTTTAAAATCTGCTTTTAATGTAGGCTTGTATGTATAGTTAGTTGTAAAACAGCAGCATTATGGTCATCCGTGTTTGAGATACAATATTGTTGTCCCTCTTTGCAAAGAATTTACCTTCTAATAGCCATTCCATCTGATTTAATAAGCTTCATGAAATATTCAATGAAATATCCATGCAATAACCCCTCAAAATGGCTGCTGTTTATTCTTTATTCATTGTACTTCTGCTTTGTGTTTATGTGGGGTTTAGTTGATATAAATACATTCCCTAATGATCATAAGAGGAATTTTATTAAATTAGAAAAAGGTCTTGACAAAACCCCTTATTTTGTTGAAATGCACAAAACCCTCATGTGTATCATCTGCGGCCAATGCAGCTATAATGGAAATCAGGTATAGTTCACTACAATTGTTCTTTCTGTGCATCTAGAGATGACTTAAGTTATACTCACAGAGTAAGATGAACTCAGAACATGTTTCAACCTCTCCAACCTGAAATAATATGTGGTTAAAATTAGTTTTCTGAAGTTAAACTTTTAAATCAATGCATTCATGCATTGGATTTAAAAAAAAAAAAAATATTCAAGTGCTCTGATGTAAGACTTCTAAAGCATGTTAGTCTTAAAAGCCTTTTGCCCATCAAAGCAAGCACAAATAATTCAAGTTCTTTGTAGCTGTTGAATAAATTTGCTTAATGGCCCCACCCACACAGCAGCATTTCTTTCCAACCATATAGCACATAACTCTTCAGTATCTTTGAATGAAGAATTCCACCCTTCCAGCAATTTGGTATACCTGAGTGCTGGTTGTTCTTTGACAGAAAAAAAAGTTGCTAAAAAGACTCAGAACACTTATCTGCCCTTCAAATAGTAGTATTTAAAAAAACCAACCAAACAAAACCAAACCAACCAACCCACAGTCAGGTGCTTTATACTGTATGAGGAACAACTGTCACATGCTGCAGCTGCAACTAGTGCCTTTTCTGCCTGGTGCAGATTTTCATCAGCCTCAACAGGTGAATCACGGTAGGGCAGCACAGGACAACCCAGGTCAGCACAGATCAGACTAATGCATCGCTTCCTTTTACGGCAGTAGTAAATTAACATTTTTATAGCATTCCTAGACACTAAAGCAGAGCAGTAATTTGGTGCGTGATGTTGTGTCCAAGCATACTTTAAATTGTTGAATGGGTAGGTTTCTGAAGGTTAGTTTCTATGTTTGCTTATACCTTATGCATTACTCAGTTACTGCATCCGTGTCCCTTGGATGTTTTTCCTCCTTGTTAGCCACAGATAAGTTCATTAAGCTTTGCCCAATATGGGAAAGGAAGAATCTAGGTGGTGAATGTTCAGTATATGCTATTATACAGTGATTCCTAAACAGATTAAAACTACTGAGGCACTCAATAAATGAGTCTCATGCTAGAAGGTTAATATTTGCTAATTCATTACAGTTTAAAATTATGCAAAATTAAATTGGAAGCATCTTACCATATTCCCTACCTTCAGATGTGTAACAAACATTTATGTATCTTTCTATACACAAATACTGTATTTTCAAAATACAATGACTGTATTCTTGTATCTTTCAGTCAACAAGGGTTTTAAACATTTTTCTAGAGGCCCCCGTAAGCCATTAAGGTAGCGTAATACAGTCCTGTGTATCTCTGAAATTAATTACATTTCTAATACTTTAGCAGATAGTGATTAAAGGTGTATTTGGCATTTTAATTTAACATATATTCTTTTACACTTCAGTATGCTGATAAATTGTTTAGAATGAAGCTAAATTTCATAAATTACAAGGAATTTAACAACAACAAAAAGTTCTGAAAGCTTGAATAAAATATTTTTGCCTTTTAATCTTCTGAGAGTCGCTTGTGTGAGCTTCAGTCTGTCATAAGCATCTGCCAAAGATAAAATAGAAGTTGCTAAAAGGAGGAATGAAACAAAGACGGGGGAAAGAAAAAGAAATTGAAACTCAGAAAATGATATCTTGCCACAGACTCACAGCATGATTTTTAAATAAAAAAAAAAAAAAAACACCCCAAAACAAAAAAAACCCAAAACAAAACACCAGCTTTGGAGCTATCATTCAAAGCCTTAAATATATGAACTTTGTGTATGGTGAGAACCTCTGGCACTGCTGTACTGAATGGACTGCTTGGTAGGACTAAGTCAATTAGATTGGCTATCAGGAAGAAATTCTTTACTGTGAGGGTGGTGAGACACTGGCCCAGGTTGCCCAGAGAAGCTGTGGCTGCCCCATCCCTGGAGGTGTTCAAGGCCAGGCTGAATGGGGCTTTGAGCAGCCTGGTCTGGTGGGAGGTGTCCCTGCCCAGGGCAGGGGGTTGGGACTAGGTGATCTTTAAGGTCCCTTCTAACCTGAACCATTCTGTGATTCTATGTCTAATAACAAGGTAATATCTGAGAATCAAGTATTCTGAATTTGATTGAAAACAAATTATTTTATAAACTGTAGGAATTCTACAGTCCTCAGAGGTCGTTACTGGACTTTTGATATCCTTTCTGGATGAAGGAGCCGTTAGATTTTGTATACTTATCCCTAAATACAGATTTCTCTCTTCCTCATGAGCAGAGTTTAAAAACAGGGGAGAGCTTATGCCTGACAATTTGCAGACAACTTCTATCCTTCCCTATCTTCTTTGTAGCTGCAGGAGCTGTATGACTAGGAAGGAAACTTAAGCAATGCCCCAGTCCTTCTCTAGACATCCTAATCTTCCCTGAAGCCACTTCGCTGAAGTGATAAAGAAATGAAGTAGGTTATCTAGCAGAAAAGGCATTCTTGTTTTCCGAACAAATATCTATATATAACAGTAGTGCTATACTTTTGATGGGTCTTTCTTAACCTGTCCAGTGTGTTTATCAGCCGTGGTTAGTGAAATCCAAGTATCGTGACCAAACTGCTTTGTTGTGGATCTGCACATTGGATCGCTATGGACTAAAGTTTTCGGATAATACTTAGCAAGTACCAAGACTATTCAGCTTCTGAGGTACACCTGCATTTCTTACATGCCCATTGCCATATGATTATTTAGTCTTTATGGTATTTTGGCCGTCTGAATATTCAGAGACAGAGAATTTGTCAGAAGTGTGCTTCATGTTAGAAAAACATTTCATTTAGAATCTACGTTCTAAGTATTTATCATTAATTTTTCAGCATCAACCTGGTACTACTTATCTAAAATCTACAGTTACTCCACATCATAATTTCAGTCAAACAACACTAATGATAATGATTAACAGTGTATGAAACCAAATGCAGACTAAATACCTGTAACTGATCTGCTTAGAACTGCTCAGTTCACCTCTTTGGTGTTTTGAATTGCTAGAGACATGCTGGGTCTCTAAGGATCAGGAGCTACTGCTGCTAGAGAGCAAGAAGTGTGATATTTCTGCTTGTGCCTTAAAGGACCATTTGTGGACAAATCATATCACAGCATCTGATATGTATGTGATTATTTCATTCCTGCACTATTATATGCCTTGCTTTGAAAACGTGGCCCCAAGTCTCCTGATACGGTGTTGTAAATGCCATTTTAGTATGCAAGCCAGTAGTTGAGCAAGAAGAAAAATATTTAGCCCACTTCAGCATAAGGAAAAAGCTTTTTGAAAAATTGACCTCTTATTATTTAGTGCTGGAAGCTTGTCTTAAAATTTAGCTTGGATTTTCTAACTTCAGGACTGAAAAAAATCCGAAATAAAGTAGGTGGGGGGGGGGGGAAGCCCAAACAACAAAAAAACCCCACAACTTCACATCCAGTTTTTGCATGAACAGATATAGTTACTATACCTATTTAATGTCAACTAATATTAATTGTATAAATATACCTGTAAAAATCCTGGCCTAGCACTGTCATCCACCAAGTATAAACCATGCTTGCGAACATGCCAAATATAAACTCTAGTAAACACAAATAGACTATTTCCTATTAAAAAAACTGTCTTTTACTCAAGCTCAGGATATTTACCCAAAGAAAATAACGAATTATTTGTTAAGTAAGTTTTACAGAACCTTAAGATACTTTAACGACAGGTCTCAAATTATTATATTCTGATTAATTTTTATGTGGAACAGAAAAATTTGGAAGTAACTGACCTTTAACTGGTAAAACCATTTCTGCTACAGATGATATTGTAAATGAAATTCCATTATAATGAGGGTAATGTAGCAACTATAGCAATCACATTACAATAAGGAAATTTTAGCCTTGAAATATTTTAAAGCTAATTACTGAATGCCGTAGTGAAACAAATGGAACTCTTTATTTCTCTTGCGGTAATATCCGAATCGCTACTAAGCATTTCCTCAGTGAAGATACTTTCTAAATGGTGGTAGGTCTAAATAGTCCTCTCCAAGCTCTAAAATAGTTTTTGCACAGCAGCCGCCTTCAGTCTTACTGGCGCGGTTGCTCTCTGCATGCCAGTAGAGAAGCAGCCCTGAGGAAAAGGTGAAGTGTTTCTTCCTTGGGGTGGGTGATGAAGAAGATGTCCTCTTTTACTGCGCTGATGGGAATCAGCTGGAGTCCTGCCCTGGCAGAGAGTGCTCTGAGTCTCACCTGCCTTGCTCGGGTACAGCCCCCTGCTTGTCCCGGGGGCATCAGCATGGATCTCCTGGTGTTTGCTCTTCCTTATGGTCATCCCTGGTTTTCCCCTCACTGAATACCCTTTAAAAAGCTTTCAAAAATAAAACCTTCAGAGAATAACGCTTTTGAAAGGCAACGGGAGAGCTCATGAGTAAATTGGGTTTCTCATGTGATATATAACCCACAAAAGAACCTGCTATCTGTGTGTAATTTTAAAATTTTTAGATTGGCCCTCCATATTTAAACTCTACATCAAAGAAAGAAAAAAGAAATAAATAGCACAGTCTGAATTTTGTTTATCCTCTACTAATTTAAATTTTAAAATAACCTTAAATTATCTTCAGGGAGAGTAACTACTTGAAATTATACATTATTCTCTCAAATCAAACAGGCAAAGAGAAATGTTTCCAGTTAATGCATTTTGAGTTTATATCCTCCTTTAAATGGTGAGTGTAAGTATTTACCAGGGTACTTTCAGGAGGCAGTACGTGCAGCCTGAACAGAAATTGGCAGTGCAACATAAACGATTGCTGTGGAAAGCAGAGAAAAACTCCAGCGGATGTGTGTCTGCTTCTCTTATAAATGACTTCCAGAGGTTTATGATGCTGGTATCGTATCAGGCTCCTGGAGTCTGTGAAACTGTTGGACTAGAGGCATTAAAAGGAAGCGTGGATAGAAGCAAATGTTAGTGGGACATAGACGAGCTTCACCTCTTTCCAAAGGAACAAGGTGTACTGCCTTGTACAGGATTACAACCAGGATTGCAAGGAGCTGAGGCTCAGACACCCCATTAAAATATCTGGATCTTGGATTATTTTCCTGTGAGGTACCATTCTGGCAGGCAGGCTTTGAAGAGGACTGACTTCCACAGAAAAGCAACGGTGCACAGCACAGGGGTTTTGCAGAGAAATGAACACCAAAGTGTCTCACTGTGTGTTCTTGATTCAACCCCTTTGGTCTTTTTCCACAATGAGACACGTTCCTTTATTGTAATGAATAGCTCTCATCCTCAGAGAGGATGTCACCTCCCCTTCCCCCCCTAAAGATAATGGGAAATTTGTCAGTAACTTCAATAGGGACAGGAATAAGTCATTTATTCTCTATTATCCAAACACATCAAAGCTTTCAGTTTATGAATAAGTAGTTTCATCCTTTTCTTCTAATTTTAGAGTCTACTTTCAAATGGTCGGTTGCTGGACTTTCAGTGAGAAAACTTAACTAGGCGGGGCTACTTGCTTAGGGACCTGGATACTATGAATAACTCTCTCATAAAGTACACTAATTCTTTCATGTGCTGTTATTCTATAGTGTTAGTAGTACAGACTGAATTATTTACAGATTTCCTAAAAGATAGAACTTCCCAAGATGGTTCTGCCTCTTTTTTTAATGGACATCCTCAAGTGAAAACCAGAATAACTTCAATCACATCCTGTAATCTTACAACCTTGCTGTAATGTTGGATGTGTTCATTTCTTAGTGTTTCCTGCTTCTTTGGTTAAGCATGGAACTGGCTGCTATTTTACATTCACTGCAATTAGTAGAATTGGGTTATGATACAGGAGAGATAATGGAGCCCAACCACAGAAATGCCTTAAGAGAACCCTTCAGGGGAATATTTGGGACTATTTGAATTGCAAGTTCAAATGCATTTTCACACGGAATAATCCTTGCAGAGTTGAATTTCATGAAAGAGTGAACTTGGTTTGCAAGACTCGGGAGAGAGGATTATTAGCTGAACAACTTTGTTTCATTATATGACTGCTAATTTAATATTCTCTTACAAGCTTAAAAATAGACGTTTTCCTGTCATTTCTCTTAAAATCATGCTTGTTTGATTTCTCTATCTTAAAAGGTACAAAAATACTTGAAAGAGTAGTTCTCTTTATGCAGAAACATTTTTTTTCTGGCAGCTATGGAGATTTGTTACATTTGGAATATTTCACATTTGTTATATTTTTGCAGAAGGACTTTTTTCAAAATTACCGTACCACATTACAGTTATCACAGAATAAATGAGGTTGGCCAGGACCTCTGGAGATCATCTAATCCAATCCCCTGCTCCAAGCATGCTCAGCTACAGTAGGTCAGGACCGTGTCTCGTTAGGTTTTAAACATCTGCCAGGATAGAGACTCCACAACCTCTCTGGACAACCTGTGCTGCTATTTGACCACCCTCACAAGAGAAATGCTTTATTACATTTAAACAGAATTTCCTGTATTTCAGTTTGTTCCTGTTGCCTCTTGTTCTGTCACAGGGCGCCACTGAAATGAAAAGGGTCTGGCTCCATCTACCTCTCCCCATCAGATTTTTATATAGAATCATAGAATTGTCTAGGTTGGAAGGGACCCTTAAGATCACCGAGTCCAACCATCAACCTAACCCTGTCAAAATCACCACTAAACCATGTCCCTCAGCACCACATCTACCCATCTTTTAAGTATCTCCAGGGATGGTGTTTCAACTGCTTCCCTGGGCAGCCTTTTCCAATATACATTGATGAGATCCCCCTGAGCCTTCTCTTCTCCAGGCTAAACAGTCTCACCTTGGACCTTGTATGAGAGGTGCTCCAGTACCTTAATCATCTCTGTGGCCCTTTGTTGGATTTATTCCAGTACGTCCAATCAATTCTTGTGTCAGGGAGCCCAGCACTGGACCCAGCACTCCAGGTGTGTCTCACCAGAGCAGAGGGTAAGGAGCCCCACTTTGACCTGCTGGCAATGCTCCACAGCCCAGGAGGCTGTCGGCCACCTTTGCCAGAGAGGCATGTCGTTCATGGCCAACTTGTTATCCACCACGGCCTTTTCTTTCAAGCTGCTTCCACAGTTTAGTTGGATGTGGTGAGAGGAAAACATTAGAGGAGTTATTGAAGAGACCAAATTTTCTTTCCAAATATGACTTCACTCTTGCTTACATTCCTGTGATGACTGAAGCCAGCACAAAGTGGATATTTAAGCATCTGATTCTAATTAACCTCCTTAATTCTAATTAACTGTAAATGAAGGGGAAAGGGTGAGTTGGTGTGTTATTTCAAAGCTGCTTAGGGGACAGAGGTTCCTGAAGGGTGTTGGAAGACAAGGCAAGGAGCTAATTTAGTAGGTGAGCTGAAGTTACTGTGTTGAAAGTAACCTGAGGGGTATGTCTAAATAGCTTGTAATTTAAACCCCAAGTTAGGGGGGAGGAGAGGGGAAGTACAAGGAAGGAAGATCAAGGACTAACTTTTTCTGTCAACAGTTCCTCAAACTACAAAATACAAGCTTCTGGAGAGCAAGTTAAAGTATTTTTAATCTGTAGAGGAGGTCTTGTTATGTTAAGTGACTAGAAGGACGACTGAGTAATCTATCCTTCTTAATCTAAATTTGCGCTATAGACACGGCCCCCAACTGAAAGGGCTCATTTGCCGACATACTTCTGGGATTTGTATTTGAGATTCTTTTTTTTTTTTTTCCCCAGTAATACATGTCCGTGTGCCCCCTTTCCCAGCCAGCTCTGTGGTGCTCGGTCCCGCTGAAGCGAAAGCAGCGCTCCCCGAGATGCTGTCTGCACCGTGCTCCTGTAATTGAGCCAGGCAGATGCCGTAGCTCAGTCTTTCTTAGAATCACTGCCCCTGTGATTGAGCTGAAATACTGGCATTGTGGTGATTATGCAGATGAATTATGCCTGTTTACGCAGGACCCTGCAGCACAAGTAAGGGTGCAAGTGTCCGAAAATTTCTTTATATCACCATTGCCAGAAGCACGTCTGCTTTAGACTCCTGCCCAAAGCGGCTGCAGTGGTAGATACAGCTTTCCCTCTAGTCATCCTCAGAGTCTCCGACTGTGCCTTACAGCTGCCTTCGGACTTCTAAGGCTTAAACAGCTGGGTAAGATGAAGGTATTAGGCTTCGATAGATAGCTGTGAAAGACTAATTGAGCATTTGAGGCTTCTTGTATTTTAACAGCATTTGAACCTGCCTAAAGGTAGAGCCTTAGTCTGTGCAAGGGAACACAGGGTGGTCGTTTGCTGTCAATACTAAAATGCACAAGCTTCTGTAAGAGCATCTGCAATGTACAGACTGTTAGCTACTGGTCTTCAAGCAAGCCAAAGCTCCCTATTAACTAACCTTTACTTGCTCAATTTTTGTCTTTTCTGTAGCTGTGTCAGCACTTGATAGTAAAGAAAATGCCAATTTTTACTTCTAGTGGAGGAGGTTTTAGTTGTTTTAATTTCTCTGAGACTGACTTTTCTGTGTCATGCTGAAACATTTTGTGCTATTTTACATTAGCAGCATTTAGTTACTTTTGCATTTAGGTCTTAATTTTTAGGGGAAAAAATCAGTATATCAAAGTGCCTTGAATAACCCAAGGAAATTGCACAGTTCTATCTGTTGGTCTTTTTATTTAAATGTGTATATTTAAAAAAAAGCACTGGCTTATCAGCAAGATCTCATTGCAACTCTCGCAAGAGGTGAGTACCATTCCTAACTTGCAGTTCTTGCCTGCTGGAATGATTTCTCTGAAATCCTGGGCGGTCTAGAGTGGTTGCTCACTGCTATTGATGGAGGTATTTGTTCTCTGTTGTAAGATTATTCAGGTAGTTGTTATACAAAAAGCACAACCATTTTGCTTCCTCCCTGAGTCATCGAGATTAGGATGTTGGGAAAAAAAAAAACTGTTTAATTTGAGATTCTGCCTTTTTATTTCTGCCTTTTTATTTAAGCTGACGTAAAAAAAACACTGTTTTCTCTGATGCTTCTTGCCCGCTTCTGGGTTTATTCAATGACTTTTTTTAAAAAAAAAAAAAAAAGCACTACCTAGGTGAAGCTACATGGGAATTACAGCAGTCAATGGGGTCTAAACTTTGAATGGGTTTTCTTCCTGTTGTTGGATATGGAGTGTGTGTGGGAGGTGCAGTTTGTTTGTTTAACATTTTACTTAAGTGACCCTAAATGCAAGCGGTCATTCCATTAGAAGTCTTTCTTATCTTCATGGTGTTGTAGCACGTCTCTGAAAAGCTGACGTAACTGTCAAATCAGATTTTATTTTTATTTTGCTGCTCAAGAGAAACTGCCTTCACTCATTGAGCATCCCCTCCATTTCACTGTGACCATGGGTGTTTGACTTACTGTAAAACAGTGCAGATAGTCCTTAACACCATCTTATTACTCCAGTTGTTGAAAAGATGCTGTTTGTTTTTAAGCCCTTGGATCGGAAAGAAGAGCATAAATAGCAGAAGACAGCTGATACTATGGCAAGGGACAGCTTTGGTCTCACTCAGATCATGAGCCTTTACTCTCATTTTCTTTGCCCACAGGACTGCCATGGTTCTGACTGAAAGGGCTCTCCTGGAAAACATACCAACAGAAAGGGGAAGGGGCGTTGGTGTGGAGGAAAAGAGGAGAAGGAAGCACAAATGGCACCTTAGCGGTCAAGATAAAATAGCCCTAAACCTAAAGAGCTGAAGGCACTTGCCATTCATTCAGCAATGTTGTGACAAAACCAAGTGGATTCTTATTTAATGTTCTTTTAAGGTTAAATTCCCTTTAGAATTTGGCAAATTGTAACTAAATGTGTGATCTTGAAAGGAAAAATGTAGGATTTTGTGTGAAGTAATAACAGGGGCTATAAAAAAAATAAATGGAAGTGATTATTTGTCTAACTTTCTTCCACAGTATAGTAATTTGCAACATAAAGGGCTGTTGACATGACAGGAGGCACTAAATGAAATCTAAGCGCTATATTTAGAGCATGTTTTCTGAATCTAGCCAGCAGCAGTACTTGACTCCTGGCCTTCTGACTTTATGCTTTTTAGACACCCTTATCTGAAATACTAATAATGAAACATTAGAAACTCATTTTGAAATACTAATCCAAATAATGTCTTTCTAAGGGAAGCTCTTTTTCATACATGGTGCAAGACTGCAACTTTCTGAAGTGTGGAGTACTTGTTTTTGAAATAATAAAATACTTAATTGCTTATTGCCAAGTGGTAGGAATGAGGAAGGCATCAAGAGAGGCATTAGAATGGAGAACGGTTGGTCTGATAATTAACTCAAAAATTTGTAATGTTTTGCTGTAACCTTTGTGAGCTGTGTCATGTTCTGTCTACTAAGAGGAAAAATTAGTAGATTGGCTAGTCACTTTTCAAAGAGCTGTTCATGAACTGTTATAGTTAAAAAAAAATACAACCACACAGTGGGTTTTATGAGAATGAGATTTCACAACATGCTGGTAATTGTAACGTGAAGTATTAGAACTATTTAACTGTTCTTTCCACAGTAATAACTTGATGAAAAGCTGCTAAATTCTGTAGTATTCGTCATTAAACCCAGAAGCACTAGATAGAAGTGACAACGTCTAGTGCACCAGGGCAAACCTACCTGTAATGGCAAGGTAACAAGGGGCTCTTAGTGATTGGCTCTTTGGCTCCTTATCTGATATATTCCCCCCATTAGGCACAGGAAGACAATTTCAAGCAAGCATTCAATTGATTCATAAAAATAGGTAACTACTTGTTTACTTTGTCACAGTGATGACATGGGACCTTGACAGTAAGGTCTTTAGCAGGTCTTTTTTGAAATCCTAAGGAAAGTGAGGGTTTGCAGGAAGGATTAACTTGTGGGAATCCTTTGTGCCATAGGACACTGGGATGGCAGCAGATGCTGAATGCTCCTTGCAGCAGGGCATGCTGCTGGCTTTGGTGCCCAGGATCATCAGCTGTTTGGAAGAAAATAAAAATGACACCTGATAACATGTTTGAATAGTAACAAACTATAATGGCAGTGCTTTATGCCAAGCACAACAAGAAGTTAGAGCACTCTACCAAGTTTTGCATGGTCAGTGTGCTGTGACATGACAATTAAAGATCATTTGGATCAAGTAGTAACTGTCATATCTAGCCAGTAGGGAGTGTTTGACTACCAATTTGGCATGTGAGCATATGGCTGGAGTCCATAATGGCTGTTACAGTGGTAGACCCCTCTGAATTTGCAGCTGTACCTCATCTGATGATAAAGCATTTTGAGCACCATGAGATAAAGATGTCAAAATATTTCAGGTTGTCATGACAAAGTGTGTTAGCACGTGGAAGTGATGTCCCTAAGTGTCTTCAGTGTGTAAACTTTCAAATTGGTCTACATTTACCAACACAAAGTATGTGCTGTATTTCTTTCAATTTTATAAAAATTGTCAATCCATTCAGCCAAATCACATGGACAATGGTTTTTATTTTGGTAAGATTTGCACTCCTCTGAAAAAAATCCTGGCTCATTTGAAGGCTGCTTTCTGATTATCTACAAGAGAGTATTTCTACACATATATTACCCTTATTGGCGTTGGTATAAAAATATCTATGTAGGCACCGATTCAGTAATTTCTTTAATCACTTCTGGAATTTATTATTTTTTTCCTTTTTTTTAAACATAATTGCAGATAAGATTAATTTAATGTAGGAATAGTGTCTTGAAGAGAGAGGATTAGTATAGCAAAAGTATTTTGAAGAATTTAACATGAAAACCATACTCCAGAATAACCTTTTGCTGGTGGTAGGTCCAGAGAAGAACCTCTGTGTGCCCAAACCTAGTGAACTTATTTGGGGGATAAAGAGGTTGTGCTGTCCATGGGAACAAGGCAATACTGATCCAGAACTTGACACTGACTAAATCAGATAGGTCCTAATATTTTAATTTATTCACTGTTTCCAGAGGTGAAGGGAAGGGAACGATGAATGCTTTAATCCAGGTACAAAATGTTTAAGTAAAGCATGTGTAAAGTTGCAAAATCAGATATGCTTTTTGTGGTCTGGATACCTAAGGACCACAAACACAGCATTGTCCTTCTATAACGATCTTAAAGGTCCCTTCCGACCTCAGCGATTCTATGATTCTATAAGATGGGAGTTAGGAAAAAAATGAATTTAAAAAAAAAAATTTAAACTAAATCCCTACTGGGTAGGTCGGTCTGCCAAAGTGTGTAAATGGTACTTCAGTAAAGAAAAAAACCCCAGTGAGATATACGCATACTGTCACTGAAGTAATTTCTTCTCTGCTTAGTTAAATCAACAATTACCACCAATGCTATATAAAGTTGAGTGAAGATAGCATGTGCAGCTCATTCTGCTGAGAATTTTCCTTAAACCCTTCATATCTGAGATACTTAGTTCACTAACTCAGTATCTGAGACAACAGGCATGACTCTAAATGTTCTTTAACTTGCTTCCTCTGAAAGGCTTCACAACAAGGAACATTGTTTTATTACTTTAATGTTATGCCATCTGATCTTTAAAAAAAGTTAGGTCCAATGCTGAGTTTGCAAAGATGCCACTTTCCTGAATTGCCTGCATTAGTTTAAAATCACCTTGTGTTGTTCCGAGGCTAAGCCACCAAGGGCCTGCCTGGTTTAGCTGGTATTTAGGATCACGTGTTGCCATTAACTCTCTTTCATTAAGCTTTGCCACCCCTTTTAGGAGTTCAGGTATCTCCGTTTCAGTTCTGACAGATCTGCCTACAGCCTATTTATAATGCCAAAGGTTTGTTTAATGGAACATATGGGAGCGCTGGGCAACCAATACTATAATTATCCAAATGATTACCCTACTTATTGCCAGCATCCAAGATCAGATGGTTAGTGTGTGCTTGGATAATCAAGGCTCCCTTCTCACAGGCTCCTTCCTGCTGTCCTTAATTTTGCCTTTGTTGGAGGGCGGGGAGTGGTTTCTGTAGTTGATTTGTAGCTGTTCATTTGCTGTTCTATTAATACTATTGTAAAATTTATTCTTAATCTTACAATCTTATTTAAATCCTAGCTATCTCATTGCAAGCCTCAAACATAATTATTACACAGTGTTAGTTTACATGTTAATGGAGAAAAGGCATACCTATTCTACTTCCCTATTTTATGGATGAGGCCATTTTATAGCAGTAGCCTTTTTTTTTTTTAAAGTCATTAAAACAGCATCTTTTTGCCAACAGGGCTGAACTCTTTTGTCCTACAGCTACTAGTTTAATCGCCCACTTAGGCAAATAAATCATTTGCTTCCAGGAAGAAACTTCCCAGCGGAATTTTCAGAAGGTACTTGAAAAATACTACCAAACTGCTCCAAATTTTGTTTCACTAGTAAATAGGCAAATTAAAGTTGTGAACAAAGGTTCCAGATGATCTGATCATGAAATACCTTCATATCACACTCATCAAGGAAAGACTGAGCCCAAAATGCTCTCATAAATATTTTGCATCACAGTATAAGCTTTAATATGCTTTTATGTACATACGCATACATTACACAACGCATACACAATATAAACCAAGGATTTTAAAGTTATATTGCTGTCAGACTCAAGTGAATCTACAGTGAGGGAAATCTTAGTTGTGCAGAGTAGTACACATTGCATATAGAAGGGAATACTGCTGTTACCCTGCTATCTACTCTAGACCTGCTTTGTGCAGTGGTATAAATATGAAGGTTATAATGAAACCAGATCTCTTCTGCTCCAGTGGCTTCATTCACTTAGCTATATTCCTGGTTTTAACCCACTGTGATTCAATTTGGCCCACGGTTTCACTTGACTTTCTTCTCAGAGAAAGCATCTTACGCCACCAGTGAAATATGACTTAATATATAGAAAACAGTTGTTGAAGATGCTTCCTATAGGACTCTAGTAAAGTGGTATTGAACCAATGGAGGTCTTGCCTTTGCAGTGGACGAATGGGCAGCATGCACACAAGGCATAAAATGCGTGTTGCCGCATAGTTTTTGCTTGTAACAAAACATAAGGCCTCCATGTATGGCAGTGTGTGCCGGTCAAAACATCCAGCTGGCATCCAGCTCTAGTTCTCTAACGCAAACTGATTTCAGAACCAGAAAAGAATAATCTCATCCCAGCAACCACCTGGAAATTGCCTGTACCTATCCTTGTTACATACTATAATTCTATAATAACATTATGAAATCTTTGAAGTTATTAATGATTGCTTTGGTGCCCTAGAGCCTCATCAGGAAGAATCCCCTGATCACATGTGGTAGAGCATCATGTGGTGTCATTGAAATGGAAAGTTCGTTGTCCTGGGCTCCTGAAACTCAAACTTAGCTAAAAAAATTGAGCATACCCAGCTCACAGACAACACATTTGGAAATAACGTTATTTCGTGATGTATCTAGGTATCGAAGCTGTGGACTGACATTTCATACAAGCAATTGAAGGTGACTTTATTACCAAGAAGAAATCTGTATTAGCAGCCTCTGAAAAGTAGATGAAAAGGCTTTCACAACTGTAGTTTTGTTAAAAATAATGTGATAATGGATCTATTAATATATAAATTTTGAAGTATCACTACATTCTTCTTCTAGGAACAGATAGAGAATAGAGAAGAAATATTTTTAGGCACTCTGGTTTAGGATACGGTTTTTTATCAAGAATCTAATTTTTTATGGGAAAGTAAACATCTTATTGAGTGCACTAAAACCAGCGTTTTAGACAGGAGCTGTCAATATTGCAAAATAACGTGTAGGAGAGTGTTACGTTCCACCTACCAAAAAGGATTTGCCTGATTTCATTGTCTGTTGTGAAAATAAGGAGCCAGAATCTCAGCTGGCATGTGGTAGTGAGCTTGCGCTGACTCTCTGCGAAGGGTCTACAAAGCGTTGCTGCTGATGATGCACAGGATGGGTCATTCTTGAATGTCATCGTGCAGGTATTGCAGTAGAAATAAAGCTAGTAAGTTAGAGGCCTCCAAGTTTTTCATCCTCTACAAGTGAAAGGACACTTTATCCTTGGTCATGATACATAAATACACACGTGTGTATATATGTAAATGTGTATATACATACATATTTATCTATGTATATAGTTATGTCTATACGTACGCACATCTATATGGAAATATTCCACTAGTGATTGAAAAAAGGAGGGGGCTGTTTATGATGAAGATGCTAACCTGCTGTTTTTTCTAAGGATGTAATTTACAGCAGGTTATTGGAACAGATGCTAGTTTCTGTCAGAGACTGGAGGCTACAGTGACTTCACGGTCAAATGTATCCTCATGTTAATTGCCATAATTAACTTACGTCATAACTAACATAATTAATTCTAAGGCTTCTGCTTTTTTAGGAGCAGAGAAAGGAGTAAAGAAGAATCTCGTAAAGCTGACAGTCGTCTTAGCAATGAAAGCTGGGGCTGATAGTACTGTGCTTCTTTCAGATGGGTGATTTATTTATTTTTATCAGTGCTTTGACATTCAAAATTCTGTTTCAGCAAACACAAAATGCCATCCCTAAACAAAGAAGTATGTGTATGGAATCAATATCCGTATATTGTATCTAGCACTAATGCTCGGTCCATGCTTGTTATTGATCTCCAATAGCCTGCGTGTTTTCAAGCGCATACTAGTAAACACAGCTAGTTGTTATGCTCCTCTTTCGTGCTGCTCCTTCTACTGTCTCCTTCATTCAGAAAGAAAACATAACTTACTTTGCACTGAATTTTGAAATGTACATTTTACAATTTGAAAGCCATTTAATGTTCATACATTCAAAGTCCGTTTATATTTTAAACTTAAAACCTTGTTTTTCTTTAATCTTTATTTTTCTGTTGTTATTTTGATTTCTTTTCCTTGTAATATTTATTGTCACTATGTAGTAGACTTATAAGGAAGATGTGAAGAAGTACTTCCCTAAATGAGACACACAATAATAATGTCTTCTCTTTAATTAGTTACTAAAAAAGTAGCTGTTGTTTGATATAGAACAATAATTGGCTTCAACTCTAGTTGCAGCTCTGGATCACTTCAAAGGAAGTCCTCTGTCCCCCAGTCCTCCCCCCCCCGGATATCCCCCCTATATCCTGAGGGGTTAGCTGAGGAGGTCTGAATCCTTTTCGAAAGGAAGGAAATATCTGCAACGTAGATGTTTGCCGTAACGTGTGCACTCATTGAATAGCTTGTCGTTTAAGAAAGTGATTAAACTAAAGGCTGTTATTCAAAATTGTTTGAAGAAAATGTTTTCAAACTTGTTTCCTCTGTGTTTTTTCCCACTAAGGGAAACCTTGCTTTGTGTAACTAAGAATCCCTCCCCCCCTTTTTTTTTTTCACTATCTTTCAGATGAAGCATATTTTACAACAGATGTTGATTGAAAGCGAATGCAAACCCTTCTTTGTATTTCCGGTAGTATTATGACAGGTGCTCTGTCTACTTTGGGTTTTTTTGGGCTTATTAATAAGTACCTTTTATGCCACACCACTGACTTAAAGGACCATGTGCATTCAGAAGTCATGGATGCCATTAAATGTTCCTGTACTATTGGCTTTGCTCTGATTGATATAGTCTGTGGCATCACAAAATAATTAGCAAGGGAAACAAGGAAACGTTTTTTCTTTCCTGAGTTGTAAAACAGAAATGAAACCTTGTAACTCTTAAAAAGCAAGCTGTAAGGGGTTGTGTAAAGAAGGCAGCTTTACAATTCCTTGTTTAAGACCTTATAGTACAAGTAGTGTTTCCTGAACATCTGGTTCATGAATCCTTTTTTCATGGAGGTGACTCATTATTGTCAGGCACTGTAGGTACTGTTCCATCTCAAATCAGTAATGGCCCATTAAGTCATCTTGATCCAACTCATCTATAGGCAGTTCATCAATATGGAGTTAAGTGACATAAACAAAAGAACTTTTCTAAGTAGGATAAATTTTTCAATAAAGAACAGGTAATTTTTCTTTAGTGTTTTTCCTTTTTTTTTTTTCTTGGGGGGGGTGGGGTGGGTGGGATAGCTTTTGCACATTCAAGTGATGTGGAGGTGAAAGAGAGGAGGAGGACCAGCTTGGCTTGATATCTGCACCTATAATTACATACTGTCATTTGCGTGAATCTTTCACTGGATGAAGAACCTTTCTGCAGCAGGGGTTGAATGAAGGGGTCTGCTAAGATACACATTTACTTCAACAAACCTTTTTTTGTGGGTGTCAGTAGTTTTGGAACAAACCTGAGGGTACCAAATAATGACATATAAACATATATTGTTTATCTGGCATTCTTGCCCTCCTCTGAGCTTCTAGAGAGCCTTTCTGTTACGAATGTACTGTTTCAGGATACCAGCCCCACTGCCGTTCATGCTGAAAACCTGCTACTGACCTCTCACAAGCTGTCCCTACTGTCCAGAACAGGGTTGCTGTGACTGTAACTCCACGTGAATGCCAAAACCAGCTTAAAAGCCATCTAATGGAACATAAACAGTTTGAGTGTCTCAGCATGTGCAAACTGGTGGGAGCCTCAGTGGATGCCTCTGCCAAATTGTGTTCAGCTAATAGCTGTGCTTTTAAATCGCAAGGAAGTGTGCAGCAGCTGTTCACCTGGTAGAAGAGGGGTGTTTTCTGCTGTGTGAAACTCTGGGGTTTTAGGAGGCTTTTCTTTTTTTTTCTGCTGCAGTTACGTGTTTTCATGCCTTGCAGTTATTTCTTTCAGCTTATTTCTGAGCGTGGTCTCAGGAGCATGGCTCAACTTTTTGTATGGATAACACTTGATAGGGCAGCCTAGCCATATAACTGGGGTTCCAGTGTACTGCTCCTCTTCGTGCACTTTCTTAAACTCCTTTCACTCAGTCTAATGGATGCTAGCTGGTAGGGTAGCCCAAATTCAGTATTTAAGCATTTCTACCCATTTTGAGTATGTCCCCTTGCTACTTTTCCATTATATCTTCTGCTGCCAAGTAATCTCTTGCAAGATAAAAATGTCCATTCTATATAATTCTATGATTCTATAGCATCATAGTATCATAGAATGTGTTGGGTCGGAAGGGACCTTTAAAGGCCATCTAGTCCAACCCCCTGCAGTGAGCAGGGACATCTTCAACTAGATCAGGTTGCTCGGAGCCTCACCCAGCCTGGCCTTGAATGTCTCCAGGGATGGGGCCTCCACCACCTCTCTGGGCAACCTGCGCCAGTACCTCACCACCCTCATTGTAAAGAACTTCTTCCTAATGTCTAATCTAAACCTGCCTTGCTCTAGTTTAAAGCCATTGCCCCTCATCCTACTGCTATATGCCCTTGCAAACAGCCCCTCCCCAGCTTTCCTGTAGCCCCTTCAGGTACTGGAAGGCCGCTATAAGGTCTCCCCAGAGCCTTCTCTTCTCCAGGCTGAACAACCCCAACTCTCTCAGCTTGTCTTCATAAGAGAGCTGTTTAAATCCTCTCACCACTGTTAAGGATTTGTGCCATACCTTGGACTGTCTGGCAACTGAGAAACAGCCATGGTCTGGCCCAGGATCTTAAAGCACAGAGGTGTTTTCTTCTTCTGAGTGTAAGATTTGACTTGGGTAGGAAAACATATCCAAATCACGACTGAGGTTTTAATATAGCTTCAGATCAAAGAGGAAGTGAATTTAAACTAACCCACAATTACCATTAAAACTTGTTCCAAAGCATTAGTCATACGGTATTAGCTGGAAAAACAAAAGCTGAAAACGACAAGGGAGATTAGACTCAGTCATTGAGACTTCCCTATGCCTTTCTCTTATTTTATTGTGCAAAGCTTGTTCAGTCCCCACTTTTCTTTTTGTTTTCCCCAAGCAGGAATAGACATTCAAGGACAATTTCCTTAAAATTAGCTATGGAAAGTGAATGCTATCTAGTTGCTAGGAGATAACTATTTGTTTCTCTAATGAGGGATCACTTTGGCTGCTTCATGTAAAAGACCCCAGTTACAGATCTCTGCTGTCACGTTTTTACCTAGAGATAATAGGCCAGCAAATGCTTTCATACAACAGCACATATCAGTAGGCTTAAGCTAAAAGCAATTCTACCAAAACAAGAACTCCGGGGAATGTTGGCTGTCCTTCAGACTTGTGCATTGTTTCAGGAAAACAATGACTTGGAAATCTTGGAAGTAACAAAGGAGAAAGAAAGCTTCCAGTTGTTACAAAGGTTAAATTTATGCACAAACAGTTCCACGTATCTAAAATTTGCATATGCCACATTCTGTGGTTCAATTTTAGCAGTAAAGAGTGTGTGGCAAGTTCAAGAAAGGGGAAGACAGTTTTGGGGTGGATAGAGATGTTCATTCACCAATGTTGTAGAGAGTAGTAAGTTCTTGAACAGGTAAGGTATGCGTTCAGTATCTCTTCTCTTCAAAACCAGCAGTTTTCTCCTGTGAGATTTCTCAGCATTCAGCCTAAGAAATTGTGGAGGGGGAAGAACCTAAATTGCTTCTTTCAGTGTTCTGTCTGTGTACTGAACTCTGCGTGTTCAAGGACAACACTGAATCAGCATTGATATGCTACGTTAGAGCCCTGGAAAAACCTACAAAATGAGTCAAAAGGAAGAAAATAAAAACTATATAAGGGCACGTCAGCAACTAAAACTCTATTTTTGGGTCCCCCTCACCCTCCACTACTAGCTCTGGTTCTTTTTCACTCTTCTTGCTTGAAAGCACTGCAAATCTAAAAGACGACCATTTTCTAGTGAATATTACTCAATATGGACCTGGGTCTAGATGTTATGATCTTTGGCGGAAATGTAAGGTCTCTTCTTGGATTTGACAAAGTAAAAGCTGCCTTAATTTCTCTTAAGCTTATAGCTGTCCCATATTATAGATGATATAAAATTTGAATTTATTCCTGTTGGTTTTGTGTAACTTAATCCATCTTGCATGTGAGAATAGTCTCACCGACCCATCATTATTTTGCTCGAGAGCCGGAATACTGTTTTCAAGAAGCATAAATCAGTTTTATGGCACCCTAATGTGTATGTTTGACATTCACCTGATCTGTATATTGTATGATTGCTGCAGTTCACTCATTTGACAAAGGACTGTAGTTTTAAGTTGATCTAACAAAAAAACTAGAGCACAAAAGTAAGTTTAGAACCCTCTTTCAAAAGGCATTAGTGAGATCATTGTTGTACCTTGTATAGTATCTCTGTAGCTGAGAAAATAACGTAGGGCTGATGTTGCTGACTAGAGGTTCTCTATTAACAACGGGAGTAATTTTAACTGGAAATCTTTCAACTGGCTTCTGTAACCTCTGTATAAATGTCTGCGCTGTAGAACAGGGCCTGCATCTTAATGTGGCCTTTACTTTGTTAGCAGTAGCACGTTGTCTGAGACGCAGTGCTCATTTTCTATAATACACTGCTAACGTGATGCAAGCCATGTTAATGGATGTTTTAGCAGTAAAATACTTGGAGGTCTGGAGTGCTGGAATACTTTGAGGCTAAATGTTGGTGCGGTCCACAGCAATGTTCAAAATATCTAAAGTAGAAAGGGTTTTGTTCTTCCTTTAATCTTGCATTGAATCTAAATGTGCTGAAAACAAGACCGAGTAATCTGGAATTTCTGAATTTCTATAGCAGCCTCATCTTAATGACCCATCATATTCTGTCTCTTATTTAGCAGTCTCTTGTTGTAAAACACTAATTTTAGCAGCACAACTCAGCTGTTCTAGGAGTTAAGCTGCAGATTTAGAAAACAATAATGACAGAATATGATTTCTGTTTCCCACTGCTTGGTACATGAGAGCCATAAACAATCTTGTATGCAATGTTTTTGTGGTTTCTGTAATATGTTGTGAAGATGTTTCTGCTAGATGCTGTGTCTTATGAACCAACTGGGACACTGTACGGGTAAATGTGCTCTCTGAGTATTGGTGAATTGCATTTGTAATAGAAACTGCTACAGACAGAAGTGGTAGCACAGTGTGTAGTGAGCCAATCTGTCAAACTCCACCCTAAAGCTTCTTGGTATGTTAAAAATGGAAGTTTTGTAACTGGCATTCATTTATCTTGGTGCAGGTAATCCCATTTTCTTCTATAAATATAATTTCACGAGTGCTTAACAAGTTATAGAGTTTAGCAGAACCTTCTTCTAGGGAAAAAATGGAAAACCTTATGCTGGCAAGAGCAGGACTGTGCTGTTGATGGAATATTTTAGGATGTTTTTTTGTTATTGTGATTTTTTTTAAGTTCCGCCCTCCTAGGTTATAAAGCTGGTCAGAGTAGTCATTGTAGCACAGTTCTGTTTTGATATAATAACACATTAATAAAGTTCTTGTAAGCACTGTTTTAAAGATGAAGAAAAGAACAGATTAGAAGACAAAAATGGCAAAAGAATAAGGGTTAGAAAGAAAGGGCATGGGGAGAAAAAAGGTCATCCTATAGAAATATTCTGAGGAAATAACAATAGCTAGAAATTATAGAATACATCTCAGTTTAATAATAAAACTATAAACTCCAATACTGATTTAATTTATTTGTCCCAAACTTTATTTCTGCTCCAGTATTTCTCATCTGGTCTAAGTCATATTTTTAGAAAGTACTGGTGAAACATCATTATTAAAGTTAACTGCAGGTTTCACTAAACCTGAGTAGCTGAACTTGTTGCTGTTGATATGTTTTTTTAATTAGGAGCAGTGTATCAGTATATATGTAAACTGCCTTTTTGAATATAAAATGCCTTTACAGTAAACAGCATGTGAAAATATTTGCAGATCAAAGTTAAATATTTTGTAGCCTTGGAATAAATTTGTGACTCAGCAATTTATGCTATAGTCAGATGTCATTGGAAATCTGAAATGACGATGATATACGAAGCATGAGCAATTTGTAATTGAGTATATGCTCTGAAAATTATTAGAGGTAGTAGATTACTAAAATAATCTTCAGTGCCTACGGACTGGGCTTTAAAAGTGACTTTACAGATTCTTTATTCTTAAATTCATGTACAAGGTATTTATTAACTGAAAGTTTAATTAATATTTGAACACAAAAATATGTTGTAGGTTTTATACTTGTGGCTATGCTAGAGAACCTGCCATCCCCCTTGCCAGAGGCATTGTCTTTTCAGCTCCAAATTCTGCTCTAAACTACAGTAAATACCCAGATTTTCCTTTATCTATGCAGTAGATGAAAAAGAAAGGGGAGGGAATATGTTGGCTGTCTGCCACAATACGTTGTTTAACATTCAGTAGCTACTCAGCCAGCCATTGCTGCTCTTTTGTAGCATAAATATTCAAATACTGTTTCATGCATTTTTTTGGCTTTGCTATGTAGCAGGTTTGCTTGAGGGTTAGTCAGGAACTGGCACTACTGTTTTCTTAATATACATTAGAATTAGTTTTCCTGTTTGGAGCTGTATCAAAGAGCCAGCGCCCTTGAGGGGGAACCCTCCCCCTAAATTTGTTGTTTAACTGGAGGCTAGTTCACTCACAATAGTCTGCTAGGTGACAAATACCATGTTAGCCTGGCTCAGCTGTGAGTATTGTCTTTACTATTGGAAACTTGAGGAAGCCGATGTGGTCTAAACATGGAGTTGTAGGTTTATACGAACCATGCTGAGAACCTACATATGAATGGTAGCAGGGCAGTCACGACCTACAGGAGGAGGCAAGACAAGGTTGGTTGCTAGAAGCAAGTATGTTATTAGATCCTCAGTAGTAACTGGGAGAAGTAAATATTCCTTTAGAGGCTTGTATTTCAAGAGATGCAGATGTCCTCTTAGTTGAGGTGGTGCTTGGTTCAACTCTTGATTAGAATGGTGACTATTAGTATTTCTAACAACACATTAGATTACAAAGCTCTAATTAAATGGTAAGATAACTTCCTACAGCTCTGTACTTATCAGTGTCATGGACTTCAGAGTATTCCTAGAAGAGACCATTGGTCATACACTTCAACAATATTGACTTCTGAGGGCTTCTTCGTATTTTGCTGTCATGGCAAGGGTTGATATTTTTGTCCTCATTTTGCACAGTAATTGTTTTTCAATACTAGGTTTGCTGATTCCTCTTTTGTCTTTGCTGCCTCTGTGCTTCTCCAGTCCTATCACAGGTTGGACCTCAGAATCTGGAAGTAAACTGCTTCTTTAGGTAGAAACATGACAGTAACTTCAGGCTAAAATATCTGTTTTCAGAATACTTTCTTACAGGATCAGTCCGTGTTAGCACTTTCACATACAACAGATTCCAGCCATTGCTGCAGCATCCCGCCACCATCTTGTATGTCTGCCTTGATCCACAAAACTGCTGACAAAATACGTTTCGTAAAATTGATTATTGAAATCCCACAACAACACATTTGCATTCCTGAAGTCCTGACTAATGTGAGATAACTATGTTAGGTGTAAGGGCTATAACTGTAGTAACTGTAGTAATTTTTCAGTTGCACTGGCATTATCAAGTGTAAATTCTCCTTGAGATGTAGCTGATTCTTAATAAGCCACTTCTAAAGACAAATGGGAAAGTACTATAGCACTATCCACATTTTATGAAAGTGTTAATCCGCGCTCTATACTTAATTTATTTTACCTGATATCTCAATGCCATAATAATCCGTTTAATTTAATTAAGTTGAGATTCTCTGCAAGTGAAGTAAATCTAATTCGCAATACAAAAATGTAATGAGGAATCAAAATTAATATTTTCTTTCATCATTATCTATGAACATAGGCTATTTGACAAAATAATCCATGGGTATTCTGGGTCCGTTGATATTCTTAATTCACTGCAACATCCTCCCTTCACTTTGTTTCACTTGGAAATTTCAAAGGACGAGTATAAGAAGCTGAGGCACCAGGAGATACATTTAGGCGTTCTCAAAAAGAGCACTTTGATAACATTCATCCTTGAGCAGCCATTAAAACTACTGATAATGTAGAGGCAGTTACACAGGCATGCATACAACTGGGTAACCGCTAGTGGGTAGCGCCAGGAGTTTTGTGTACAAAGGGCAGAGGAAAGCTCTCAAGATCACGGTCAATATGGATACTATAAAACAATGTAGGGGGAGTATTTATTTATATACATTTGCACACTTAGTTTTACTAATTCTGTGTGAATTTCACATCCACGTACATTTCTCTAACTTTTTTCAATTTCTGTGCACCACATAGAACATTAACATATAATAACTGGACATATTTAGATACAGAAACATATTTACCATACAGTAGTGTTCAGTATACATTTGACATCAAAGACATTTCTATGAACTATTTCTCAAGTGTATTTTTTTTTTAAAACAGATTATTTAAAATATGTCATGCTTTCAAGGTTTTTTATTCACATAAGGTCTCTGATTACGCATTATTCTGAAGTGATCACTGCAGCAAATATTTAGACACTTTTTGCCAGGCTTGTTAACAACCTTAAGGTTAAATGATCAGCTGAGGTTAATGAAATTGCTGATTTTGTCAGTGAAGTGGCTTCTCAACTGGTATATTTTTATGGAGACATGACTGAGTTTGATTTACTAAACAAAATAAAAGGATCCATTATGCTCTTCTCCCCATATAATGAGCTTCTGTAAAATAAAGTAGTTATGCTGATTGGTACTCTTGCTGGAAAATTATTTAATTCCTGTGGCTTTGCATGAAAGTGTGGCATAGGGGGAACTTGAGTTCTGCTAATGCTGTAAAATGTAACAGAAATCTTCCTTTTGCTCTCCAGTCATCTTAAATTGAAAAAAGAAAAAAATCACTAATAATTACTTATTAGAAGCACTTATAAAATCAGATATGTTAGGATTGGAATTTTGGGTTTATGCATAAACTGGTGTTATTAGTATCAGTAGTCTTGCTATAGCTTTATTTGTCTCTCATCATGTAACTTATTTCCTAAAATTGTCGTACAGTAATCTCAAACCCAGGATGTTCTACAGGCTTGAAGAATACCAAGTTAGCTGAAATACAGCATATAATGGAAGTACCAATCAGTTTCATTAGTAGCTGCCACGGTATTTCATCTGTGATTCCTTTAGACTGCGAGTTGTACACATCAAGTAGAGTACTCTAATTTAATCAATGGACACACTGAACTCTATCTCCATGTTCATAAATCTTGTGCAAATTGAGGAGTAAAAATGTTTTCAGTGCTTATAATTGAAAGAGAACTAATGAGCAGAAAGGAAAGATAGCAGGTGCCACTTTTTAAAGTGGAAGTTCTAGAGAATCAATTTACTACAGGCAATTGTACATACACTCTGAACTCGTTGCTTTAATTTCACAAATACTATAAATAACAAAAACAGTTTCGACATCTCCCTGTGGAATGTAAATAGCAACTGTTGTTTACACACTTACTGCCTGGAGCCTCAACATGGAGCTATGGAAAGGAAAGATCTTACTGAATAATATCCGTCCCGTGGCGAGAGTTCTCCTTTCTAATGTAAGCTTTATGCAAAGATTGTTTATGTCTCCCAGGTTCAGAGTGAATGAAAAATACTACCATTACAGAAAAGTTGAACCACTTGCTTTGAATACTTTCTGGAATAAGTGTTAGAAAAGATAAATTGGGAAGCGTCGATCTGCTTATCAGTGGAAACAGCAGCATCTTTGCTCTGGTTGCACAAGCCTAAATGACTGATTTCCACCACCGGCTCCTCATGCACTCCTCTCTGATTTTCTGTAGTGTTCTGTTATGAATACTAAGCATACAACAAAGCTAAGTTTGATTTATTCAAAAAACATGTTATCCCCTAGGGTGCTATATTATAGGGTGCTGTGTTGTCCAAGTTTGCACGACCATACAGGGGCTGGTAGAGGGCTGTAGAAGAAGAGAGCCTGGGCGATTCGTATCCTAAATACTGCTATCCTCTGTTACTCTTATTTGAGAAATAATAAAAAAGGGTTGAGGTGAGGAGCAGCAGATTGGAATTCTGTTCTGGGACAAGCATCGAATATGACCCTCCTGATTTTTTGTCAAAAAGTCTTTACAGGATTTAACTGGATGAATTACACCTGTAACATAGAAAAACCCAAACCCACCCCAAAACAACAGCAACCAAAAAACCCAACAAAACCACCTGAACAAAAACAACCCAAGCTTTTAAAGCAAATAAACAAAAACCTATTAGTCTATTAATTACATTAAGTGTAAGTCTTGTACTCAGTGTTTTAAACTTGAACTGTTCTACTGTTTATAAATTCTGTTGGTGTCTTTTCTCTTGAATTGACACACGTATATATTTGTGGTTTTTTGTGGTTGTGTTTTTTTTTTTTTTTAAAAGAAACCCTAAGTAATTTTTCCAATTAATTTTTGAGGATTGTTTGTATCAAGATGATGGATTTATGTGAATGAACTCATGAATATTCCAAGTATGAAGTATTCTATCCTCTGCAGCATTTGAACTTGTTTGACTTGTAGGTATCAATGTAGTCTATTGGGAAGCCACTCTTTTGTGACGTGTTTTGTAACTAGTTTTCATAGGAACCTCTCTGCAAACTTTTCCTGGTGTGGCCATTTAAATACGGTTCCACAGAGGCAGCCAATAAAGCATTCAAACAATAGTGCATAAATCTTTGTCAGCATTCATTAACATTTTAGAGAATGCAAAATACTTAAACTGGAATGAAGTTGGATCTTTATCTAAATCCTGGTTGCAATCAAGTAATAAAGACCTGCTGAGCTTTCAGCAGGCATTTTAACGATGGGTGATGGACTTCTTCAATGTTTGTTTCTCCGAAGTGCGTTGTGTGTAATGCGTTAGCACAGGCTGGATTTTCCCAAGGCTTTCACATCTAAACAAGCCTCTCTGTGCATACTTCTGTGATGCTCCAAAAACATCTTCTCAATAAGTATACTCTTTTTGATGGGTGCACCCAAAAAATTTTATGGGCTATGAACGGTATTTCCTTCTTGTAATTAAAAAGGGACATCTCAGTTCTGGATGTGACAGATATAATTGAACCAGACCCACTGTTTGTATGCTCTTAACTCAGTAGAGGGAAAAAATAGTTATAGGCAATTGTAGGAAAATACCTGTTACACCATATCATGGCTGTATATTTGGTATCCTTGCCATCTGCAAGTAAACTGCATATTTTAAAATGGATGTTTTCAGAATCAGGTGGATTGGAAACAAATTCTGCTGAGTGAGGAGCTGAGTGGAAAAGAGATCCGTGGTAGCTGGAAAGCCGGCCAGCTGCATCTTAGTGCAAGGAAATTGGCAAGGCAAGGAGTAGATCTCTGCAACATTGTCTGAATGAGAGACCCACATTGACTCTAGAAACGGAAAACTGGTGGAAAAGACAACTTCTAAATGAGGCTTATGAAAAAACTTAGAAATATGAAGACCATGTTGGCTTAAGATATGATCTTTAGGAGCTAGTGGGTTGAGGGAACAAATATTATTTGAAAGCTAGAGTTTGATGTACAGAGTGTTTCTTCCATGTTGTCATTTAGTGGTTATTGGAACGGAAAGAGACCAATGCTATAATCAAGCTATTGAAATCGTAGACACTTTTAATTTTGACTTTGACTCCTACCAGGATTGGGAGGACTATTTGATTTGATTCTATTTCTAGACTGCATAGTTGCTGTTGTGTTAAAGTGAAAAATAACGCTGGGAGGGGTTGGGAAGGGAAACTGAAGAAATGGTGAACTTGTGCGTTACCATTTGTGTGTTACTCATAGATATTTTAAAAAAAACCCCAAACACCAAAACAAAGCAGAGCAGCAGGAAGAGTGAAGGGTAGGAGGAAAAGCAAAAGCAAAGCAAAATAAGGGAAAAGCAAAGTAGAGCAGCAGGAAGAGTGAAGGGTAGGAGGAAAAGCAAAAGCAAAGCAAAATAGGAACAACTGATATCTATACAATTATGTTGCAGGTGTCAGTGAGAACAGCAGTTAGATAAAAGATCTTCCTGAGTTTTGTTGTGCTAAACATGAAATAGAATTTTTCAGTGCTGATACTGTGTACTCATCAATTCTACATTCCATCTGCAGTGTGCTTCCACTAAAGAGGAGCTCGTTTACTGCTTGTGTGTTTACTTTTATCTCTCTTTGGTGGTAAGTGGAAATCAAAGCTTTGACATGTTCCATATATAACACTGAATAGAAAGCTTCGAAATGCAAATCCAATTACAGCACATTAAAAAAAAAAAAAATCAACCACAAAAAAACCCCTAAAGAAATCGAAGGATGTTTGAGAGGATGAGGTGAATGGGACTGGTGAAAGCTTGTCAAAAGATGAAAGAAAGTGCATTCTGGGCACTTGAACTACAAAAATAGAAAACAGGAGATAGATGCAAATGTTTTTTCTAAACACCAATGACCTTATATGCACTGGTGTCACTTGGTATGAATAGTAACTAACTTCTGCTCAGCGTGAGAGAGGTACAGAGGGAGCTGTACCTTCCTATAGTATGTCTAGGCAAGTAGCAGCTTCCACATCCCTTAATTTTTTTGAGCTTTGTAAAACTTTAGGTGCATTCTGATGTGAAGCCCTTTGAATTTATTGCACATAAAACACCTTAGACTGCATTTTGGTCCATATCTCTGTGACAGTTGACACACATCCAAGAGCAAGGAGGAAAAAAAAAGCTAAAAAAAGCTTGCTTTTTTTTTTTTCTTTTTTTTTGAGGGCAAGGACTTTGACTCAGTCTCACATATGCTGTGAAAGTTTTATAATAATAGGCGATCTTTGCTGAATGTCCGTTTATGACTTTGTGGAATTTGGTCACTACAGAAGTGCAAAGACCAGTGTGCTCCATATTACTTAAACATTAAGAAGGAATGAAGGTGATGTGGGATAATTTAGGCACAAACACGACTCGTCTATGATTCCCACAGTGTAGACCATATGGCTGCAAAGGGATATGAATTTAAGCAGAAATATACGATGAAAAGAAGCAACCTTCTCCAGTAGGATCTTCACTGGACACTGTGCATTCTTCTGGAAAACCATTAGAATGATGAATGCCTATTCACTAAGATTTTTCTACAGATTTGCGATCAAACTTATGACAGAGAATGTGACACTCACACCCATGACCATCTTCTAGTCCACTGGAGGACTGGCATAATGAACCAGTCTAAGACATTATCTTTCCTTGTCTCTGGTCATTATTTTTTAGTTATGTTTAATGTCTGTTACTGAAGAATTGGAGTAGATAGTAAAGATACGTGAATAAAGTCTAAAGGTAGCCAATTAATACTTAATCAAAGGAATATTCAGCTTAGGGGTAAAATATGTCAAATAATCAAACTACTAACAGATGAATAGGTCTGTTAGGACCCCAAAAAATTGCACATCTGAAATTTTCTGTGTTCTGAATGAAGCTCATACTATTATTCTTTTCCAGTTGTGGGCTTCAGAAAATTGAAGATACTTTTAATGTTATAGAAAGAGTTACTTCAGGAGAAGCAATCAAGGTGACTCAATAGGCATGTACAACAAAACCTTTTGTTAGTTAAAGATTTATTTGAGCCTTGAGCATCACATATGTTAATAATTGTGAGCCAGGTTTTCCTCTTAGGTTCAAAAGGCAGTATGAAAAATTGGTTTAAAATGGAATGAATGTATATTCTGTCATGTTTCAGCTGTTTTATATCATTCTGAAAAATAATTGCTTTCCCTATTAATTGTTTTGTAAAATAATGTACAATTTGTAAAATTATACTTAAAAATATTATTTCTGTGCTTTCTGAACTTGTTATATGATCTTGTCCAAAAACATCTGGAAAGTGACTTAGCAACTGGAGGTCACTGTGCTGGATTACTACCTTCATATTCCCCTGCCTGACCATAGGAAGCTCGTGAGAACATTGTCCACATACTGCAAGTAACTATTTATTGAAGCACACACAGGTACATGACGTGAGTGTGTGTGTGAAATATTTTTAACTGAAAACTACACAATTACCGTTTCACAAGGTTTTTGTCAAAGCACAAATTTTAGTTTAGTTAATGGATTTTCGTTTGGAGATGAGTGTTCTCCTGAGAGACCCTGTTTAATACTCTTCCTGCCACACTGATGAAGTCTTCAGAAGCAAAAATTAGTGACCAGATTTCTGGAAATCAAGACCTTTTGTCATATGACCCAGCTGGGAGATGCTGAAATCATTAAATCTCTGGCAAATTAATATGAAAACCTGTTGCCTTCTAAGTAAAATACCAACAGGATAACTTTGCCTGCAAAAAACCCCATACCCTACTCTACACTTATGTAGCATGATATGACAAAAGGTATGCCAAATGGATCACACTGGGAAGACTCAAATTCTCACTGTCACTTTAGTCACCAAGTAATGTTTCTGTCCAACTACACGTAGTGGCTGTAACTGCCTTGTGTATCAGTAAGTTGACTGTTAGTCTTTAAATTAACTTTTGCTTTTGATAGCAGCAGAGAGAAGTCTGTTCATTTGTATGGCTGGCCAGCAGCTGGTAAATGTGGTTTAAGAAAGGAATGATGGAAATATCACTGGTGTTGTCATGTGCTTTACCTCGCAAAGAATCTGAACTTGAGCATATTGACTTCCTGTATTATCTGCAATTATCCGTGGGCTGTGCCAGTCGTCTGGGGTATGTGTGAGACTGTCCCTGATAGGGCGCCTTGTCCCTCTGCTGAGGCAGCCGTGCTAGGACTTGGGCTATGTCCATTTGTAGTGCTGGGAGGATGAGGGATGACTTGGCTAAGTGCACAAGAAAATTGCTTGCTGATGTTAAGGGACCAAATTCCACTTCTGTTGAAGCTGAGTGGATTTTTGAACCTGTTTTCCTGTTGTGTCCTGGTCTCAGAGCAGTTACAACAATGTTCCTCTTTCAGTGACCTTGTTTTTAACAATCCAAAGACATTGGTACAGTTTGCACCTGAGAAACTCGGCACCTAAGAACATTTTTAATATAAGTCAAAGCACATCACTGAGTTGTTTGGTCATTGAGGTGGAACAACATGAAATTGTTTAATGAGAATGTAGAAGTTCACGAGGGACGATTACTTCTTGTTTTCATGTCTCTTGCCTGTAAGTTCCCAAAAGATTTAATATACTGAAGATAAATAAGATCAAGAATAAGATACTGCAGTGTACAAACCTGATTAGACAATGATGCCACTCATAAAACAGCTTTTCTTCCACTAAGTTCAATATCTTCTCAACAGTGTTTAAATAGTTGATAATTGAGATAAATATCAAGAAATGTGCTTAGTTTCTGCAAAGAGATAAGCAGATGGTGGGACTCCTGAAGTATTTTTGTTTTTTTTTTTTTTACTTGAAGTAGAATATTTTCACCTGAAGTCAAAGATAAGACAAATCACTCCATTTTACTTGTAATTCCACACTGAATCACTGCATGACCTTTGAGTTGACCACTCAGAGCCTCATTTCTCCTAGCCTATAAAACAAAATAGCATTCCTGTGAAGTCCTCCAGAAAAATGTTTTAGTAACACTCTTCAGCTTGTTTCCATACATATGAGACAGTGGTTTGGCGGCTCAGAATGTGACTTTGGAGTGTTTCTGCATATTAAGTCAAGCTCCATGAAATGTTGGTGCTTTAAGAAACTTAAATGAGCCAATAGCTTTTGCCCCACCGTGCCTAAAATGCTACAGACATTTTTCTGCCTAGCAAACAGAACTGCTAGCATACTGTAGTAATCATTTCGGGATGGTTTGTTGGCTCAGTAGTACATTCTGTTTGAGTAGTTCTATATCACTTGAAGTCTTCTTTCTGTGCTGCTGGGGAACATGTCGTACAAGACAACCTAAACTGGGAGAAGCTGCCATATAAACGCCCAGTGCCACAGATGATTGAATTCATAGCTACATGTAGCTTATCCAAAACAGAGCTCCATAACCCAAGCTATTCAGAGGCAGATGTTGCTGGGCAGATACAAAGAGAAATGTGTACTGCAAGTGGCTGTGAATCAGCACGTTACTCAAAAACCACTCAAATTTATTATTCAAATAGTTCTAATGTAGGTATAGTGGAAAACAGAAAGTTTGCAGGTGGAGATGCTTGGATCTGAATCAGCATATGTAAGCAAAATGATTTTAACCTGGACTGTTGTTCAGCTTATCTTGCTTACTTGTTTTTTTACTTCTTTGATGGAAAGCATAGAATATATTTTTTCTCAGAAAGCCTTGGTGCCTGCTAAAATTATCAGACGGTGAGCATAATTACGTTAGCATATTTATAGGAGCAAAAGAAAAGCTATTCTGATAGTACGAACACCAACAACAAACCAATTGAGGAATTACTGATCGAACTCGTTGTAAGGAAAGTGGCATGTAAGTGTAATTGAATCCCTTAGTGTGAGCATAGACATTATCTTTATAGTCAAGAAGTATACAGAACATCATATTTCCGTGTCTGCTTTATGAAAATAAATGATAAATCATCCTCTTGAGATTCATGGCTGCTTAGATGGAATAGTACGCTTTCACGCATGAGGTGTGCTTAATATTGGCCAGCGCCTTGGAAGACGGAGAACTCTGACCCACCAGCATTTTTCACTGTTCTTGTCTGATCTAGTTATGGATCTACACATCAGCCGTGTTAGCCAAATATTCACTGGGCTTTCTCTTAAGACAAAAAGCCTGTGCACTCTGTTACTGACATCAACGCTCTGGTCTAAGTAACAAAGGAAATCTTAATATCAAAAGACTCCTCTTTGTGCTCCCCCCTTCCCTGGTCGCTGGAGTTGTTTTGCAGCCAGGGTAACCTGATGTAGCTGTGTTGACAGAGCTGCAAAGGAAAACAAGGTGTAATAAAACGTCTGGTGCTGTGAAATCCCTTAAGATTTCTATTGAAGCAGGACACATGATGTGCTGTCCTTAGACTGGAAAAATGAAAAGGACTCCTGGCTGCATTCATACTCATCTTGTCTGGGTACAACTCCCTTTAATTAATTATGAGAGGAGACAATTCTACTGTTTTACAACGCTTTAGCAAGAGTTTTCTATTATGGCTGACATCAAGGATTGTTGTACTAGAGAACTACACTAAAAGGGTTGGGCTAAATATGAAGGTAGTGAACTTGCTAAAGGATAAATCACAGTACTGATTTGAGAGTTAATGGTTCCTTAATATTTGTACCTGAAGTACTGCATATGAACAAGCAGTGTAGGTATGGGAAACAGGGAAATCACTGAACCGCTAAAGGGGAACCATCATTTCTCAAGACAGAATGTGCACAGGAGTTCTAAAAAGAAAATAAATTCCATAATAAAAAGAATTTGTTAAATATCTTGTCTGCATATAAGAAAATTATTTTTAAAAAATGCTGAAATAATCATGTGCTAATCAGAACAACTATTAACGTAATACATAAAACTATAATGTATCTGTAGCGGAGAATACTGCAGGGGTCCAGACATGAGCAATGCCATTATATTAAGAAGCTTCAGACAAGATCAGAAATACTTTACAGCCTGGTAAAAACACTTAGTAATTTGCTGTATGATTTGTTGAGTTTATGGGATCCACATTTGAACTGGGGCTCAACTTTTAATAAAAAAGGCACTCAAACTGTCATGTGTCTGTGAAATAGAATCACTTTTTGTAAGCAAGAAGGGGATACACAAATATTTTCAACAACCACTTGAGCCAAAAACTGTGTTGGATTTCTGCCTTTCTATGTACAAACTTGAAAGAATTGGACCTCCTGTAACCTGTCTTTTGAGAAAGGCTGATTTTGAAACTCTTTGCCAGGGTGGTTCTCTGGTGCCTCTCTCTCTCTCAGGCTTAGAGACAAGTTCTGTCTTCACCAACGCAGAACGCAAGACAGCACCTGGGATCAGTCAGATATCCCTGATGGTTGTCTAAAGACGTTCACCTGGAGAGGAGAGATCTGGTGAAGTAAATCTCAAAGGAACTTGTGAACATTTGCTTGGAGCAGGTTGTTTGGAGATTGATGTTAGTCAATGTACGCAGCTGCTGGTGGAAGCTGACCTCTGCTGTGCTCCTTCGCATCACTTCAGTAGGAATGAACAGGATTTGCTACCGCTGCTGGCTAATCCTGGGTGGGGGGGACAGGGAAAAATGGGCTGGCTACTCAATAGTTATTTATCAGAGACTTTGAATAGCATTAGCTTTTTCACTTTCTTCATGCTGTAGGGTACCAGTAACTTCTAATCTCCTGATAAGACTGTTTCACAACTCGAGCTATGTATTAATTTGCTACATAGGCAAGTAGCCATCAAGCACATTTGTATTTGAAAAATAGACTATTGTAGAAGAAGATAATTTTTCGGAAGCCCGGAAAATTTGCTTATGGTTCCTACATAGTGGGATTCTTAGAACTTCCAAACCTGTAACTTTTGATCTTTGTAACAAATAATTAGAAGAATTTGCATTTGGCAACAAATAAAATGAAAAGGAATCAAATTAGTGGCATGAGCTCTGCAACTGTCAGGCTGAGTTGCCTTATGGCTACAACTTTGTTAATCAGCCGGTTGGTTGTAAGCAATGTTTCCTAGAAGGAATATGGGGCAATTAATTGCTGCCTTACCATGAAGTCCTTTTTTTCCTGCCTAAAACCATTAGACAATGCAGTGTTGTGACAGAAGAAAACTTCAAAGTCCTGCTGCTAATGGAAGAGGGGAGAAGGGAGCAAGGGATAATTGTGTTTTAAAATGTTTTATGGCTGCGAAATGAAAGCCTGTGTCCGGGGTGAGAGTGACAAGGAGCAACGGGTGTGTACAGAGTCCTTCTGGTATGAGTCATAGTGCCCTCATGGGCATGTGAACGCTCAGATATTTCAGAAATTTCTGCATGTCTATACTTTGAAAAGTGGTATCTTATGCTAGCTCCAGAGATTCTTCAAAGAAGAAACAAGGTGTCTTATTAACCTGTACTGCATGTGCCTAATTTTGATGATGCTGCATTCGAAGACTTACTTTATCATTATCCAGACCTTGTGCATAAATATTCAAAGTAATCAAAGGTGGGTCTTAGACGCAACCATTCTCATTTGGTCATACTTTGTTTATATAAGTAACCTCAGAAAAATGGGGGAAATGACAAACTAGGCTTTAAATTCTTGTGTTTGCTAAAGAGAAATGCTGGCATTATGGTTATCCTCTATAACAGAAAATACCCTATAACCCTTTTCTCCCATGGGAGAATAAGCAAACATATTCATTCTTACTTATTAGTAAGTGTTGGATAAGATGCTAATAGTCATGCCTACAGCTGTAATGCAAAAAACCATATAACTCCACTCTTTAAAAAATCAGATACCATCACCATTAAAACAAGGAAATAAAAATAGTGCACTGTCCTAAGAAAGAGACATATAATTTCACCTTTTCCTTTTTGAAAGCTAGCTTCTTATTTCATGCAGGAATGAGTGAAGAACAAATAAAGACCCTCATAGCTTGTTAACTTCTAAACTTAAAACCAGCATAACATGAATGAATAACAAGCGTCTTTTGTTGTTGATCCAGAAGGGGGAGGAAAAAAACTTCACAAGAAACTACAAGCCTTGTAGTTGTTTTCAGTTTAAATGTTGATAGTGCCTTTAATGATTATTCTAATTATTAGACGTTTTCCTTATTTTCATGAATGTGCTATTTCTTCTAGGAGAAAATGCTTGCATCGCTGTATTTGGATTTCTACTGTCTTTATTTTTAGTGCAGACAAGATAAAATTATTTATCACAGGGGAAGTATTGGCAATTTTTTCTCTTTCTTATCCCATCCTTCTTACACAGCATATACACATTCATTATTTTTTTTTATTGTATTTCTTTCCATGATCACTGTGGTGCCATGATGTTTTTATTTGGCAGCATGACTCTCTTCTGGAGAAGGTCACCAACAGTTGGGACAAATTAGTCTTCTGGCAATTCTAGGTTGCAGCTCTGAGTCACAATTTAAGGCTTGCGCTTGAGATCACACAGATCTTTTATCTGGGCTAACCCTGGCGTAGCTAACTTCTCTGGGCAGGCCTCACAGGGGGAGGAAATCCATTTAGCATCATCTTTTCCTTCTGTTTATGGTCATCCAGCAGCTAAAGGAGAAGAAGACAAGACAATGATGCAAAGTGTATTTTTCATCATGTTATTCAGATTCTTCTCTGTTCTCTGTGAAGTGTGTTCTTCTCACTCTAGACCTCATTGAATTCCTATATGAAAACAAGTACCATGTACTTTGTGTAAAAGAACTTCTGTCTCAAAGCCTTAATCTTAACACTCTGGACAAAATTGATGTACCTTAGGTGTCTCATACTATTTTAGGTCCATGCAATGTGTGAGATATCCTTGTGGAATTGAAGATATGACATACCAGATACCTATACCTTTCCAATGTGGGAGGTAGGCACCTGGCGATACTTAAAATGTCAGGTACCTGTTTCCCAACATCTAGGATCTTGGAACAGGGTTTTCGAGCCCTTCTAAGGAAGTTATCCTCCAGCTCAATCTACTGCCTTCCACCCCGAAGGAGCATGCCCTGTGCCTCTCTGCTTGGGAAGTCTGGCTCACAACCAAAAAGGTTACTGTCCGTCTTTACTGTCCTGCATTTTCTTGCCATTTGTGAGGAGGGACTGATAAAAGTTAGCATATATATTCTTTAACTCAAGTAATTCTCTAAGTTCAGTCTGTATATGAAAATGAATTCACCACCGTTGGTAAGTTTTTTCCAGGCTTTTGAAAAATCACCTTCTGAACTACTTGATACAGGCAAAACTGGCCACTTTTAGTATCCCATAATGTTCTATGGAATCCCTACCGTATTAGGTACTGCAAAAAGGAAAGTAAAATTGCCTCCTATCAAGCTATGGAGAGTATAAAAATGATGCCTGAGAGAAGGAAAAGATGTTTCTATGGAAGCTGCTGTTCTAAGCAGAAAAAAGGGACACACACAAATTGTTAATCCATTTTACAGCTTGGCAGATTTACAAGACATTTTCCTTTTCAACTGAAAATATAGCAATAAAGCACTAAGGTTTAAATTATTCCAAATCAAGTACCAAACCGGACGTTAACCTCTTAAACATAGAATTTTCAAATATATTTCCCATTCTAAGGAGCCATGATATGTTTTTATACCTAGTAAAATGTATTTCTGTCAAAATATGCAATGATTTTGACAGAAGTTGCAGAAACAGTATGTACATTTTTTCATATAAAGTTTGCGCAGACACTTGAACTAGATAGATTCTTATTAGAAGATGGATGCTTAAAGTTTAAGATTATTGCAGTCTTCATTTGCTAACAGGATTTATATGAAATGGCATTCATGCATTTTACCTGAAATTGCTTGAAGATCAAAGAGGTATGTAAAAGATTTTCCCATTAAGGACAAGCAACTCATTAAAGAGCTATAAGTAGATCTGGAATGGAATATAGTAATGGAATGTAGTAGCGTCTTGTGAGAAACCTAATAAATACTTCTCAAGGCCATTCTACAGAATAGTCTTTTTTCTTGACATTGATCAGCTTAGTACAGACTTCTAGATAGGAAGTTTTCTAGATATAGAAGAAGAGTGTTGACCTGATTTTTCTAAGGTTTTGATGCTCCTCACATTGGGATCTGACAGTAAATACATTTGGAAAAGTTAATGCAGAGTAAAATCATATATACCTTGTTCTGCATCTTACTATTGCTAGCACCAGCAGCAATGCTTCAGCAGATAAGAAGAGATAATTAGTTGCTCAGGTACCGTTTACTTACCAAAGTTTACAATCTCTCTCCCTTTCTTTTATGTGAAAGACGATTTTTTATTTTTATAATGTTCTCCTAGTATTATCAGTAAGAACTCCATCACTCTAAGCAGTAAATGTTTACCAGAGTACCCCCAGAAAACCTTACAGCCCTAAAAACCTACCTTTGCTTGACTGCGCCAAATGTATCCTAAGTCTGAATTTGGGCATTGCTTTGTGTGTCCTAATGTGAGCCTGGGATATGTCCCCAGCATGCAAACTCTTACCACAGTTTTGGCGGATGATTAGCTGCCGTAGCAAGCTCTGGTCAGTATGTTTCAGTCCTGGGGGGGACCAGAAACCTGGCAAACAGACCAGCATACATCTCCAGACCACATTTCCACTATTGACTTGGGTTCAAGTTGGGTTGGTTTTTTGCAGAGGCACTAGCAAACCAGCCAGTGCTATCGCAAGTGAAGGTCTTTCTGTCTTTGACCTTGAAGGAGCTCTCGTTGGCCCACTCTCTGTCTTGATGTCCTGTCCTAGATCACATCAGTCATGCACTCAGTAAGTTAGATAAAGCAAAGAGAGTGAGGAGGCGTTACTGGCAGCCCTGATGTTTCCCCCTCTCCCTGTCAATAGTAGGAATACCAGTAATGAAAGCTGACAAAACTTAAACCCTGCCTCTGTACGCTGGCTTTTCATTTATTTGTGTTTTGGTTTTTGTTCCTTAAAATATACCCTACTTTCCAAGCTCCTTTCTCTTGTCCCTCCAATGACCAACCCTGATCTCCTTGTGTTGCCTTCTGATCTCCACCGCAAAGCACCCTGGATCTCTTCTAAGGCCGGCAGGTATTATACAACTCATTTGAGAATGTTAGTGTGGTTTAATTTCACAGATAAATGGCTGTATTTGCAAAACAAAGTCAGTCTAGAGCGTAGATTTTTTCAATAATGGCTGATATTTAATGGAAACTAACACAGATTCTGACAAAAAAAAAAAAAAAAATTCCTGAATTTGCACACCAGCTTTAATATCTGGTCTCAGTCTAAGCGTTTGAAATGATGCCTGATTTATTTTCAGAGATGTGTTATCTGTCATACTAATCTGTTTCTGTTGGTCAATAATTTTTTTTTCCTTTCGATTGCCATTACACAACTATATTTTCTCTTAGCCACGATACTTTCGCTCTTACACTGCCAAACGAGCTTCTCCCCTGGTTTAGGGTCCTTCTGTCTGATTTCATTCTGCTCCGTTTCTCAGAGACCTGTGTACTTTGGTAGCAAAGAAAGCAACTCGGATAGCATACGCCCCACGAATCACAAATTCAGATTCTCAGCAAATTTCTTAGCTTCCATCTCTGTCACATCGACATTCTTTATGTTCCCAGCCTGAGAATTTTCCTTAATGAAGAACATTGTGTTGATTTCTCTGGTTGGAAACATAATCAAGAGGAGGCTGTAATCACTATACACCTTAGGTTTCATATTTGGTAAAAACCACTGAGCTTCTGCCACCAGCCAGTATCTCTACCTTTACTATGTAAACATTATTTCAGCCTACAACTGTGCAAGTGGAATTCATCAATTCTTATTTTTCTGCCAAAGATCAAACCAAATGTCCGAAGCTCCTAATTACTTTCATCTTACTCCTGATCTTTGGGTGATGCCTTACTGCTTCAGTTTATTGTCCTGTGTTAATTCCAAAGGCCTATTCTTGTCTCTAGTCCTAGTGCCGATAGTTTTATTTCTCACATGTACTTACACCCTTCTCCTCCTCATGTGTTCCTTCCCTGTAAGATGATGCAAACATTCAATAATTTTTCAGATCGCTATACAAATACAATAGTTCTCAGCTAAGCAGGTGCTTCAGAGCTGTTTGCTTCTTTATGAACGCGTGTTATTTTACATCTTGTCTCTTTTCTGTAACAATCTAAGATTGTTTCACATTTAGTGATATCAGAAAAGTATTTTCCTTGGGAACATGATCTTCTGATAGTGATTATTAGTCTCTTGCTAATATAAATAAATGGAAAATATAAACTCTTGCTTTGACTTATTTTGGAGTGCATGTTAGACAGTTTTGAAGAAAAGGTAACAGTTTTTATTACCTGTCATCTTTTTATTTTCCAGCTCAGTCTCTTCCTTATGCCACTTTCAAGTATAAACTTAGATGTCATTTCTGTGATGCAGAGATCAAATTTTATATTCACTGACTCTTTTCAATTACTGTTTTCTTCCTTGTTTATGTCTGTTTGTTCAACATTGTCCTCAGATTTGCAAAGCAGCAGTTCTTTTACTAATTACAATTTTCCAACACATTTGTTTTGTCAGACTTCTCAGGTCTTAGACAATATAGAAACCTAGGTGTTTGATGCCTTTTGTTTGTTTTCAAATGATTGCTATTATTGTAATCAGCTGAATGACTAATCTTCATTCCACTTCAAGAGAAATCCAAACAATCCACCTAATTGCTCCAATTCTAACTTTGATTTCTAAGCAAGGTATTAGGAATACATGCTTTGTGGACAAGCACTTAGTGAGTAAAGTAATCCACATCATAATACCTACACAACTTACTAAGTTTGTGAAGATATCAGAGTTGTTATTATTAACTTCTTAAAATCATAGAATTGCTGAGGTTGGAAGGGACCTTTAAGATCATCAAGTCCAACCATTAACCTACCCTGACAAAAGCCACTTCTAAACCATGTCCCTAAGTACCCCATCTACCCTTTTTTTAAACACCTCCAGGGATGGTGAATCCACCACCTCCCTGGGCAGCCTATTCCAATGGTTAATAACCCTTTCAGTAAAAAAATGTTTCCTAATATCCAATCTAAACCTCCCCTGACATAACTTGAACCCATTTCCTCTCGTCCTACCACCTGTCACCAAGGAGAAGAGGTCAGCCCCCATCTCTCTACAACCTCCTTTCAGGTAGTTGTAGAGGGTGATAAGGTCTCCCCTCAGCCTCCTCTTCTCCAGGCTGAACAACCCCAGCTCCCTCAGTCGTTCCTCATAAGGTTTGTCCTCCAGACCCCTCACCAGCTTTGTAGCCCTCCTCTGGACACGCTCCAACACCTCAATGTCCTTCTTGTAGTGAGGGGCCCAAAACTGAACACAGTACTCGAGGTGGGGCCTCACCAGTGCCGAGTACAGGGGGATGATCACTTCCCTAGTCCGGCTCACCACGCTGTTCCTGATACAGGCTAGGATGCTGTTGGCCTTCTTGGCCACCTGGGCACACTGCTGGCTCATATTCAGCCGGCTGTCCACCAACACCCCCAGGTCCTTTTCTGCCGGGCAGCTTTCGAGCCACTCCGCCCCAATCCTGTAGCGCTGCATGGGGTTGTTGTGACCCAAGTGCAGGACCCGGCACTTGGCCTTGTTGAACCTCATACCATTGGTCTCAGCCCATTGGTCCAGCCTGTCCAGATCCCTCTGCAGAGCCAACCTACCCTCAAGCAGATCAACACGCCCGCCTAGTTTAGTGTCATCTGCAAACTTACTGAGGGTGCATTCGATCCCCTCATCCAGATCATTGATAAAGATATTAAAGAGAACCGGCCCCAGCACCGAGCCCTGGGGGACACCACTTGTGACCGGACACCAACTGGATTTAACTCCATTTACCACCACTCTCTGGGCATGACCATCCAGCCAGTTTTTTACCCAGCGAAGAGTACACCTGTCCAGGCCATGAGCAGCCAGTTTCTCCAGGAGAATGCTGTGGGAAACGGTATCAAAAGCCTTGCAAAAATCCAGGTAGATGACATCCACAGCTTTGCCCTCATCCACTAAGCGGGTCACCTTATCACAGAAGGAGATCAGGTTTGACAGGCATGACCTGCCCTTCACAAACCCATGCTGACTGGGCCTGATCACCCTGTTCTCCTGCAAGTGCTGTGTGATGGCGCTGAGGATGATCTGTTCCATGACCTTCCCAGGCACCGAGGTCAGACTGACTGGCCTGTAGTTCCCCGGATCCTCCTTCCGGCCCTTCTTGTGGATGAGTGTCACATTTGCCAACCTCCAGTCAGCTGGGACCTTCTTGTATTTCCTTGTTTTTTTGCTAACTAGACTGATTAGAAACAAGGATTAAAAAACCTTCATGGATCTTCATAACTCTTCATTAGAAATAAGTTAAGTTAATCATGCCTATTTAGACAATGCAAGTAGTTCTTGCATTATTCTTCAAAGTAATGTAAAGGAATTCATAGGGGAAAGATTTTCCTGTGGATGAACTGGTATCCGAGTCATCATCTTGTATTAGTTGCAAACGCGTCGCTGCCTCTTTCATTCTGCAAAACTGACATTACTGAGCAAAATATCCGCAGCTCCGCATATATCCTGTAAATGTATTGATTTTGGTGCAGAAGGAATTCATAAACAATGTAAGTGTTGGGTCAGCTTGATAATTATCTTGCATCTATTTTGAGATGTGTTGAATGAGTTTGAAAATTATATAAAAAAATGGAGTGAGTACTGATACCTTTACCAACAGCGATAAATTGAATTCCTAAGGAAACTGTCATTCCATCATCACTTCTCCCTTAATTTATGCGATATTCTTATATGGAATCAGCAACTGTACAGACACAATGACAGTAACTGATAGTTATTATAGCAGTGTTATCTAAATATGAGGTGTGTTGCTTTGTGATTTAATAAAATCCTTACTTCTGAGGGATGTTTGCAAAGAGTAAGATGTAAAATGATCCCTTTGCGCACCTGTTCTTCATGCTAGATGTTTTCAAGTACTTCAAGAATACTTTTGGGGGTGACATTTCATATACTTTGTTCTATTGCAGAAGAAACAAATAAAATACAAACTTCCTGATTCTGCCAGACACCGTGTCATTTCAAAGATGTCACCTTGAGTTAAAGCTGGCAGGAGATTTGTTGGTAGTGAAGATTATTCATTTTATTTCCCTTTTTGCTAACTGATGAGAAAACACATTTTTTTTTTTTTAAATCAAGCAGTCTTTCGATAATAATTTTCATCAAATGTTTCAAAAGGATTTTGAAGTGTTGATATGGTACACAGTGGCAGGTCTTTCTTCTGACAAATGGTATATATTGGCAGACACTATATATTACTGTCATAGGTAAGGCTGTGTAAATAATGCCATTTTTGATACTAATGGAAGGTGGGGGAAGGAGACTTATTATTTTTCTTATGGGACATGAAACGTCCAGGAAAACAAACAAAAAGTCTATTCAACTTCTCTACTCCGAACAAAATGGGACAGCCTTAATTACATGGAAAATAGGTCCTCAAATATAAAGCCTGAATTTAGTTGTTGATATTTCACTCTTCAAAAATTGTCTGCAGAACAAATACCTATCACTTACAAGTTATTATTATTAGTTCATGTATTATTACAGTTAATACTGCTACTCAGAAATACCTAAATCAGCTGATTTTAACGTTATCTTCCCTTAGTTTTGATTGAAAAGTTTTGCCAAGTTTAAGTTATTCTGAAATTGCTAACCTCTTTTACTAATTTCTCGGTCCAAAATGAATAGTTATTACTAGCAGGTAGTCCAAGGAAGGTGTTCCATGTATTCATCATTTTTTTCCCCTCAGTTGGTCATTTATGTTTTTTCTTGCTTTGTTTTTGGAGGGCTAATAGAAAGATTTTATCATAAGTGGAGAGCAGGTTCTGGTTCTTGAAAATCCCATGGGAGATGGAGTTGGGTGGACATGGGAGAAGCAAGCAGTGAGCTCGGTGTGGCTGTTGCGTCAGCTGGGGAGAAAGCAGGAAATGTCTTTCATATAGAGGGATTTGTGCTAGGAAAAATGTGGGTGAATGTGGCCACCTCTTTCTTCAGATACTAACTGGGATCACTGCCTGGTTTCCATGACTGGTCCTCAACCACCTTCTCTCCACGCCTCACCCGTATGCAATGCAGTTCTCCCTCTTCTTCTCTGTTTTGCTATCAGAAAAAAATGTACTGTAGATCTGAGATGAGCTCAGCTTTATCACGACTCTCTTGTGGTAAAGAAATTGTGGATGGTAATAAGCCTCATGGTATCTTATTTTTCTTGGAGTGCTTTGTTTTATAAATGTATGGTACTTCTAATCAATGCGTGTCATTCTGGTGAACTAGTTACCACTCAGGATAACAGAAACCTGAAATTATCTCTTGATTTAATGCTGTCTGCCTGCTTCTTCTTTCTTCTGGGAGGTGACTTCCCTGTCTGGGGGATGGCTGGAAAGAGACAAGCTGGAAGTGGAGGTACTGGGCACTCCTGGGGACCTGCAGACATCAAAAATGGGGGTTGCAGGTGACAGGTGCACCCCGAACCCCACTTTGTTGGGTTTTTTTCTAAATAGGAAATATTTTATTTAGGGCAGGGGCTCAGAAAGGCAATTTTTTTTTTTTTCTAGGTTACTTTAAAGAGTAAAGGCCTTAAAGCTTGTTCCTCTACACTCAGGTTTCCTTTTTAAAAGCTCCAGCTCCTTCTCCATGTGAGGTATTACAAAATACCTCAATGTAAAAACTGGTCTTAAAATACAGCTTAGTCATAACATATGTGTCTGCATTTAGGAATTAATTTGAATTTATTAATTGATAGCTTAGATTAATAGTTATTGATCTTAGACATGTAACTGAATTTAAATATCTTTCAGGTTAATATCAAAAAATGGCACTGTACCTAGATTATTCATTAGTAGTCAATTAATTTTTCTTTCATTCGAAAAAACTAAATAAAAGCAAAAAACTCATCTATTTTTAGAAATAATCACTGTAAATTAATTAGACAGAGGATGGAGGAATATAAACACTAGTTTAAAACCTCAAAGGGATGTCCTGATTTTCACTGTCATTAAAAAGTTTATTTTTTTATTTGAACATGTTTGTGAGGATCTGTGACGTATCTTCATACCAAGCAGCGTTGTAGTTAAAATATTCTAACTGATTTTCTAATTCGATCCTTACATTCCTTTCTACTTGAAGAGTAGGTCAACAAAGTGAGAAGATTTTTATTCTCTCTTAGCTTTCAGTGATTATGGCTGATTTTTTTTTCATTATCTATATTTCGTGCTGATCGGATAAGAGCTGACCAGAGAAGCAAGCAATATGCAATTCCTGACAGCAGAAAAATCTACAAAAAGAAGTACAAGGACCTTGCAGATATTATTATTGAATGACTTGATCACAGGGAAAATTTCTTAATACACAATATTTTAAGATTTACTCATTCTCTCTAGGTTTTCAGAGCCTCTAAACTAATATGCTCAGTTATTTAGTTTTTGTGCGCTTGCTTTTTTAATCTCCTAAAGTATTGCTGTCTGATAGATTTCTTCCTTGCAAGATATTGAATTTGGCAGCTTAAATATTACTAGTAAGCCAGCTACTGTATGCTACATATTCTGGACTCGATCCTAAACTTTCCTATTGAAACCTATGCATGTAGCTGCTTCCTCACTTTTAAAGTCCTGGTCCATGACATTTCATTATCAGTTTGTGGTAGCTGATATTTTTGATTATTATGGTTTTATTATATATTGTATGTATAACATATATTTTATTACATATATGTTATGTATAATATATATAAAATATTCTATTTCAGTGGAATTTCTAGTTTAATATTTTTGTTAGAGTCTGAGTTTAGTGGGTATGAGGAAGGAGCAAAGACTAGGTTTACATCATTACACAGACATGGCATTTTTGTGCTCTTCCTTTCCTCCCTCCTGCTTCCCCTCCATCCTGGACACCCTTCCCTCACCTTTTCATTGCCCAGAGGAGGATTTTGGTGTGCTTACTTGGCAATTTGTAGAGCAATACTGAGATAAGTGAGATCAGTAAGCGTACAGATGATGGGATCTTTGGTTGGACCTATGAAGTGGCTAAAAGGCTCTGGCTGTGAGTTCCTACCTCCATCCTTGCCAAAATCCAGCTGTGTTGGATCTATTCACCGCCTCCCAGAGAGGTGCTGGTTTCATGCAGTCATACAGCTGTTGGCTGGAAGTGACCTCTGGGGATCCTTAGTCTCAAAGTCTAACTACTGCAGAGAATTGGGAGAGTTTTATCCATTTGAAATTTTTTTAAATGCCAAATGGAAATGAAATATGATAAGTCCTGTACTTTATTCACATGTATCCATCTGCATTAATAAACTGGAACTGGCAAATAATCGTAGTAATACTAGAGGTGGGCTGAAGGGTAGGAGGCAAGGCTTCCCTTTTGGGAGAATATAACAGGATTACGTGAGTCCATTTTCGTTCGGAGCTCTTACTGCATACAGTTTAGCTGCATAGTAGAATGTAAAAATTATTGTTAGTCTAGCTGGATGCTGATATATTCCTAGAAACTTGCTTAAAATGTATCTCAAGTTGTATCTGTTATTTCTGGCAATATCATACGAGATCTACAGATCGATGTTAGATGCTGGTTTTGTTTTATTCTGTTCTTCTTTGTTCAGGAGAGCATTGTTTAGTATAATTATTAAGTAATTTCTTTCTGTTTTCTGGAAGGCTCTTTTCTCCATTACCGGCATTTCAGGTTTAATAACTGCAACCTCAGGGTGAGGGGAAAAAGAGGAAGAACTTAAGGAGAGCAAACAACAATAGCTAATCAAGTATAGCAATGATGCAAAGCTTATTTTCTTGTTTATCTAATCAGTCTGTGCCAAACCAGGGCCTGATTCAACACCTCTGTAAGTTAGTGACTGGCAGTTTGATGTCGGTTGGCAGTATCCAGCACAAAATTTTCTTATAAAACAAAATTGACGAATTACTTAAATTTTGCTAGAACTTTGTAGACAAAATTATTAAGTTATTCACGACTTTTTGCTCTGCTCCATTCTCATGTCTGTGGTTGTTTTGATCCTTGTAATCAAACAGCCTCCCCTCAAATAGTCGTTAGCAGATCTGTCAGATAAGCATCTGCATAAATATGATAGGTAATCATGAGAAAATTATATCCTTTTCTCTTAAGTAGCATCGTATGCTTGCAATAAGTTCAGGTAAAACATCATTGCATCGTTAAGATGTAAAAATGCATGGAATGGTTTATTTCTATAGCTGTAAGGCATAAAAGTAAAAGGAATTATTAGGAAAGTAATAGAATTAACGTCAACAGATATAAATACTAAATTTTATCTAAGACCTTGATAGTTTTGTCTTGGAGAATATTCCTAAAAAAGAAGTTTAGAGAGAGGAGAATGCTTTTTCCCCATCCCGCTCTTCTTTTTGGGAAATAAATCCCTGCAGGGACACTCAGATTTGCAGTTGTGGTGGATTTCTAGGTGCTGTGTTGTGCCCCTTTCCTTCCCCACTAGCCCCTTCTGGCCCCATCTTGTTGCTTTCATTGCTTTTGCCTCATGCTAGTCTGTACCGTTCCTAACAAACCCTCTGCAAATACCTGGAGCCTTTGGAAGTTATTCATCCGTTTTTGCATTCTGTGTCTGTTTCCTATATCCATAATCAGAATTATCTACTCTGACTGTAAACTTGTGGCGATAAGCGCTGTTTGTCCTCAGGGCCCTATCGCAGTCTTGGTTGGGTCTGCAGCACTACTGCAGGGCTGTGCGATAATGATGATTAATGATTCCGCAAAAATCCTATTACTACAGCTGGCTTGAAATGTCCCGGCGAACGTTTCATCTGCAGATGCCGATTCGCAGAGCTCAAAACGTGTCACCTGAAACATCCTCAAGCGGAGCCCCAGAGCTGCTGTCTGGACTCTGCCAGCTGGCTCCCACTCTGTCCTTGACAGCTGCCCACGGCCCTGTCCTCCTTCCCCGCTGGTGTGATGCCACCGTGCACTTGGCTGTTCGGCTCTTATGGTGGCACATGTCACCTCAGGTACCTCACTGACCAACCAGTGAACCCTCTCCGTTTTCCTCAAGAGAGGTAGTGCTCTTTTTTCTCTCCTTGCAGTGTCTGAGAATGCATCTTTCAGCGTAAATTACCTTCTCTGCTAAGCTTCCTGCTTTGTGCCAACCTGTACACAACAAACCTATCTGATCCAGACTTCTGCCTGGAATAAATACGCCACACTCGTTACTGAAGTGACAGTGAGTTTGCGCTGATTCTCTACATCATCTAGGATGCTATAAAACCTGGTGCTGGATCTTTCATCCTCATTCGTGTACCCAGGTCAAGAACAAGTTTAGGTCAAACTCCAGAGCATTCCCAGGAGCCTGGGCTGGAGGTTGAATTAATCCAGACCCAAACTCCCAGCAATTCGTTTGGGCCAGATGGAGTGGGGAAGGTAGAGATGCAGAATTTCAGAGTGTGATGCAGTGTAGTCCATCAGAAGAGCGTCTACTGAACTCTGCTCAGCGTGAGCACTTTGGTCCTAAGCAAAAACCAGTGGTATAGATGGACTCACATGGAAACCACAGGGCTCTTGTGTTTAAATATGCTTTTGGACATTCTCTTCACCATAAAACATAATGCAAGTAGCCTGAGGATCTCTGGCAAACCTTAACTGACACGCTTTGGGATCCCTGGTAGCAGCCCCAGACTGATAGGTAATAAATATATAAAAAAACATGGGAAGAATTTCTGTGACTTCCCAACTTTATTCTAGAATGAAAGTTTTGAATTCTTCCAGAAGGACTGACCTTCCTTTTTCTTGGAAAGGTAGTAGTCCACAAGGATTCTTTTCTGACGACACTTTATGGCGCACCTGACATCTAACTGCTGAAAAATGCTTCCCAGTCATTTGCCCTCAAAATTAAATTTGCACATGAAATGTTTGCAGTGAGTAGTGAGTTGAGCAATAAGGAGTTTCCATTGGCACAGGTGTTTTGAGGCGTGAAACACACTTTTTGGTCCTAGTACTTAAAATTATCTCTGAGTTAGGGTTAGGACTGAGATTTCAAAGTTAACTTCTGCGGTGAATACTAGTGCAAGCAAATTGTGTGTTTGCTCATGTGGATTTATTAATTCATTCAATTACAAAGGAGAAATATTATCAAAGCTTTCAGATTAATAAAATATTCCTCTAAAATATCCAGTAGGGAATAACTAGAAGAGAAAGACTGCCTGCTGTATCACAGATCAATCATGAAATATAAAAATGAATACTAATATATTGAATCATTTCAGTTTTATATGTTAAACAAAATATCTTTGATATTTAATGAGTAGGAGAAATACTGAATATGCTGGTTTTCTTATTATTTTCCTTTGTAATTACGCTTTAACATAAATGCATTCTGAAATTGGTGCCTCTTTGTTTCAAAGGAAAAAAGTCTATATAGATAGAATTATGCCAGAATTAAAAAAGAAAATAAAGATACGGAAGCTACACTAAGAACTGCAGTAAATGCACCCACAAGTTTAGGTCCTTGTTGACTTCTGCTCAGGAAGGCACTGATGTAGCAAGATTTTTATTTTATATACAATCTGTAACATGATGTTAACTGATTAATTAAAGGTAGCTACTGTTTAGATGCTGAAGGAAACCTGTAGGGGAGTGAGGAGAAGTTTTTAGAGAGTGATGCGTCTGATGCATTGTTGGCTTCTGCTTGTTAAGAGAGTGTCCTCTCTGATGAGTAAACCTTCGGAGTAATGGAATAAAAGATTTTCAAGGAAAGTTTAGATCTACAGGAAACTTTTATCAATACTAATATCAATGAGTCTGTGAAATACTTCTTAGGAAAACCTTGTTCAAGTTGTTCCATAAGGAATAGTCAATCCCATAAACGGCATGAAAATGTACATGAAAGGAGAAAACATATTGTTTCAGGTAAGGCATCTAAGAAGGTTGGTTTGTTCTCAGGACGTATGAATTTAATATTTGAAGAATGAAAAGTCAAAGAAATATTTTCAGTTCAGCAATAATTCAAACTTTTTTTCTAATCTGCAATGTCAGTCAATACACCATCTCTTACTAGTATTGTTCATCTCAAACTTGTATTATATATTCAGAAGCAGCACCAAAACACATCAAGACTTCCTGGATAAAAGACAAGAAGCTTTTTATTATTATGGCTTAGGTATTTTGTTTCTAAAATAATGCACAGTTTTAGTCCTATTCCTCTCATATTTCCTACAACAACATTTTATTTAATTTTTATTCTTTATAGCAATGCTGATTTAGGACAAGTTTTGTTTTCTTTGACATAAAAGCATCCTGCTGGAAGGGGCTCTTGCTGTTGAAGTGCAAGAATTACATTGTGGCAGTTGTTCCCTTTAAAAAAAATCTCCTTCTAAAATGATTTAAAAAATCTGGTCATACTAGGGGAAAAAAAAAAAAAGAATGACATTTTAGGCTAAAAATCTGTTGCCTCAGCCAAGGACCTTGCCGTTTTTCTAGACCATACAGCATTAATTAATGTTAAGTGGGTCCAATGTACTGAAAACTGTCACATTTCTTTAAAAAACGCGACACAAACACCATGTACATACACATGTGTGGATGAGAAATGTCAGTCTTTATGCAGAAGGCACATCTTATTTTATTTTTCCACATGAGGTTTTTTGTTCCGCATTTATGAATTAATGGATATCCACTGGCACATGTAGTTTTAGTGTACTAACAAAAACTAGATATATTTGGCAGATAATTGCATTTTCATGTTTGTATGCATCCTGAAGACTCAGTTCCCGCTTTTGGTTTGAATGCAGATGTCTTTGAGAAGGTACGACTTATTATTCAGGAAGCATCCTTAACTGGATCAAAGGGGAAACAGATGACTACAGTATATTGCAACAAGGTGGCCTTTTTTTGCAGCGATTAGCTAGAAGCTCTTTATGAAGTGATAATTGTGCAGCAGTACTGAATAGGGAATTCGGAATTGAGAATCACTGGAGTCCTAAGGACTCTGTCTGTCCTCAGCAATTGCTTAATGTAGCTTAAATTGCATAATTGGAAAAAAATCTATTTCGTGTTATAAAATTGAAAGAAACGTTTATTTTCTTGTTAATGATTACTGCAGTGCTAGTATGATTTTGGTGTAAAACATTTATTTAAAGATTAATGCAAGCATGTGCTCAGCTGCATGTAAGAAATGTTATATCAGGCGATGAGAAGCTGAACAGTCTTCTTCTGTTCCATCAAATCTGTTTTCTCCGTGATATGTGCATACGCAGACAGGCCCAACTGGAAAAGTGGAGAAGACGGATAAAGGAGAAGGGGCTTCTGGGGACTGGAAGTGAGTCTTACGGGTTTGCTGCAATGTGAACTAGATGAAGTGATTGTGCAATATGACATTTGGAAAAGCAAATAAACTGGGACTAATTAAGATGGAAATTTCATTAAGGAGAAAAAAAAAGATCTCTTCCTGCATGTTCCACTGTGGCATAGTGTTAAGGAACTTGCCTTTGTCCAGAATTTTACCATGTTTGATTTAGTATTGTTTGGCACGCTCTACTTCTGGCTTCAAGACAAAGAATATATTTTATGCAGAATTCTTAGGAATACAGAAGACAGGTCTAAAGTGGAGGCTTTATTAAGCTGCTAATTAGTGGACTTGACAGCTGAAAGCTACAAAGTTTATGAGATATTTGCCTATAATCCCTAGATGCAGTACTGGTGAAAAGTAGAGGGAGAAGAGAGGGAGAGAGGTCTTTTCACTACCGACAGTAGCAGTACAAAAATAGTTGCTCCCGTAAATGTATCTGCGAATATTTTAGTATTAGCTATAATCAGCGTAAAGAATACTTCTGGGAAAAGGTTTGGATCAATTTACCAGTTACAATTCTTAAATGCTTCGAATTATGAACAAGAAGTACATTAGCTTTCAATTGTACAAATTATCATTGCATTTCCCTCTGCCTTAAGGGACAGAATGTCATAGTCCCTCTTGATTGTAGTAACTACCCTGCTGCTATTTGGTCCTCTCTCTATGGCACTCTTCCTGATGTTTTTATATTGTTTCTTTGTTGGGTATGTAATTCTGCTCTTTATGAGAGTTGGCCAGAAATAGGAAATTACTTCTCTATGACTAAGCCTGTGTGATACCAACTTTACTGTACAGTATTTGCTACACACCAAACTTTTCTTCTTTTTCTGCAAGCCATGCAGAAAAAGGGCTGTAGTTAATGACGGCCTTGTCATTTTGCTGCCCAGCTGTGACAGTCAGAGTTAGCTACAGGCTAAATCAGAGGCCAGCGAAACGCCAGCTCTGTGGCTTCAGAAATTCTCCAGTCTTGCAGAGCCTGTTACCAATATCATAGTTGTTTCAGCAATTTCTGGGTTCTGTCGAAAACCCCAGAAAGTTATTGAACTTTTGAAGGTGTCATATCCTTGATAAAAGGCAAAAGGTCTGCTGCGGTATGTGTTTCCTGCTGGCATGTTGAACTAACTGCTAGTCCAAGCCTGTGAGGCTTTGCTTGTTGAATCATAGTAGCAAGAAAAAGCAGAAAGAAAGTGCAAAAACCCACTGCTGCTAAAGACTTTTCCTTTGTTCTATTCTTAGAAATCTGCAAGAATTACAAGAATTTTTAAATAGCTCAGCTTACTTCTCATGGTGATCCTGTCACATAGTTTTCACAATTACTTAATTTATGTCCACATTGCAACAGCAACGTCTGCTGGAAAAAAGGCAGCTGAATCACAACATCAAATTCAAATTTTTTCAGAGTCGAATATATGGCTAGACTAGTTAATGGAGTGTATGACAATCTAGCTATAGCTGTGATTCCTAATAAAGATTAAAAGACGTTAGAAAAATTGCACGCGTGTTGAAGTGTTTAACATTCATATGACTAGAGAGTTAAAGAAAACAGAAATGAAAAAGCATCAGGAAGCAGCCTGATTCACCTTTCTATTCATGATTAAGCCACACTAAAGGAAATATAAAACCAGTTCTAGTGTTGGTCATATCCCTAGCTCAAAGAAAATGATGCCATACATCTGAAGCAGTGATCAGACTCCAGTTCCTCCAGTAGTTGTCCTCAGTTTGAATGGTGTATGTTGGTTTCAAAAAAGGAGTCACACAACTGCTGCAAACCAGTCCATGGACCTCTTGGGACCGATGGTAACCAAGTAAGTGGTAACATTCATCATCTCTCAGGTCTTTAGTTAACGCTCTTTAGTTAATAAGTACAGTAAGTATATATACACCTTTTGAGGACTGAGCCATAAACCCCATATAATCTTTTCCGTAATGAATACAAATCCCAGGAATAGAAAGTCCAAATTTTACCATTCTGGGCCTGTATGACTATGAAACTGTGTTCTACTGCATAAATGAAGACTTAAAAAAAAAAGAAGGACAGGAAGGAGGCTCCTCAGGAGACAACAGCAATGACAGAGTGTGAAGAAAATGTGTATATGCATATAATAATGACAAATGCTTATATGCATATAAATAATTCTATTGGCAGTTCACGTCTCTAGGCTGGGAAAGGGAAGGTATTAATGCCAAACACACTACATAACAGATACTACTTTTTTTTTTTTTTTTTTAAATAAGTGAAACTGTAACCAGTCATTATCAGGCTTACATTGTTGTACTGGACAGCAAAAAATGTCTTTTGAGAACTCCATAATAATTAACTGTATGACTAAAAGCAGCCTCCTGAGAAATGCCATAGTAGTCTATATATCTTTATAATACATAGGCAGGGTTTTCATTCCAACAGCTTCACCTAGCCAAAGATTTGTGTTATAAAGGTATACTGTTAAGATTTACAAGCGCTCCACAGATATTGTGCAGCGTATCTTCTGATTTTGTAAACATATAATATTTGCATTTGAATAAAATAATTTAGCAAATTCACGGTAGGAAGAGAACGAGTATCTAGTGTTCAGTGTAAGTTATTGGATGGCATAGACCTGTTAGGCTAGTTTCCGTTGCTGAATTTGCAAAAAGACCGGATTTCTCATGCTGTCCTGTCTGCTAATGTACGTGACAGATCAATTCACTCACCTAAACTTTATATAGGGATCACTACTGAAATGCCCTGTAAATTAAATCTTCAGATTTGCTAGTTCTCAGCAAGCCATCAATTTTGGGTGACATTTTTTCAGCTGAGAAGGTCAATTAGGTTCTAAGGCACAATATTGCTTTTAAAGTTTACAAAAATGTCTGTTTTAATGGTAACAGTAGGTGGGATCAGTGGATGTCCTATGAACTGCATATAAAAAATTAACAGTCTTAGTTTATGCTGCTAAGGGGGAATGTGTCGAAGGAGCAGCAGCCTTTTAATTCCAGTGGTGTTGCCTGGTGGGGATCTGCTTATCTATAGCTCAGCCAGTCCCCAAAAGGTTGAAGCCAAGCAAAGGTCTATTTGGATGAAAGCTGGAAAAAGAGAGATTAAGAAGACTGAAGTCTGTTGGGGTTTTTTTTAGCTTGTTTTCATGTTGCAGTGACAAGCTGGCTGGTAAAAGGAATCAGAAAACACAAGCCTATAGATAAGTACAAACAACAGTTCTGTAAATCTGAGTGTAAACATTAGAAAGTCACACTGACTGGCAGCATTAAGCAAAATGTGTGTTTCTGGGGTGTTACTGGGTGAATTTATACTCTGTAGCATGCAAACCCTGTAGGGCTCTGTATACATCTTCGTAAAGAGTGATGCAAACGTCCTGGTTTGGGAGGGAATGGTCTAATAAGACCTTGCAGGACATAGAGGAGGCAAATGGACAAACGGCATTTTGGAAAGGCAGATGGATTTGGTGATGGGAGAGTCTGCTTTACCCCAGGGAGTTTGGTTTCTTCCACTTTTACCTCTGATTCATCTTCCACATCTTCTAAGACCTCTATATTCAGGATATACACAACTCTGTTATGAACTGTGCACCTTGCCACTGACAAAGAGTTCATGTATCTCTGCAGATCAAGTTTTTGTATTTTGGGAGAGCACAGAAAACAGTACTTAACAAGAAAATGAATAATCTGGAGAAAAGCTAACTTTCTGAGATACCAATCTTGAACTCTACAACAGTTTCTGTAGAGGAAAAATAGATAAAACAAGAGTGTACTGTAAAAGCAGACTGTATCTTTCACACTATCTCCCTGTTGTTTAATCCTGAACATAAACCCAAAGAACCAGAACTGTGGAATATTGCTTATCAGATTTTGGAAATTAGATGGCTCTATCTTACATGTTCAAACACAGATATTTCCTAATTTGCTACCAGCGCCTTTTTGAAAAACTCCTTGAAATCACAGTAGTTCTAATCACGTTAGCTACCAAGACAGGGATGTGATGGTTTATAATGTAACAGATTATTTTCAGATTATTTTCAAGAAATTGTTTTTGATCTGAAATGTTATTGTATCTAGGGTTAATTTTAGGCTTAATTCCAAACACAAGCTACCAGAAGCTGTTTTTACCTACTCTTGCTTTTCTGTGCTTTCTCAAGGTGCTCACCTGCATGTTAACCTTGCTTCTAAACTACCAGGACATCCTGTCTCTGCTTTTCACCTACTGACCATGAAGGAAACTGATAACCTGACAGTGTCCACCTGTAAAGGGACTGACAGAGAGAAAGAAGTTAACTACTAATACAAAAAAGGTGTTTGTTATTTCCTGTTTGTCTCAGTGAAGTGACACCTGTCAGCAAGAATTGCTCCAGAGGATAAAAACCCTCTGCCATGGCCTGGCCTCCTTTCTTGGCTGTTGTGTTTGCTGCAATTCTAAGCTGATAGCTGGAAAATGAAGCAAATTATACTTTCTTCTCTAACCTGAGAGAAAATTTATCTCCAAGGTGACGCTGTGGAAAGCAGAAGAATAAGGTATGTGAAGTCATTACCTCATTGCTAATCTGCATTTAATGTCTTCGGTCTTTGACTGTAGCATATGCTGTTGGTTTTCTTACCAGAGGATTGTGGTGTGCATCATAGTGAGGAAGCCCAAATACTGCTTTTCAGCCATTTCTTTCGCTTTTGATGCACTTTGATTTTAGGAAACAAACCAAGTAGCTGTCAAGATATCTTTTGATTTTATGCTGTCTCCCAGGCTGGTTTGCTGTTTCTCAGAGTGTATTTCAAGAGAGATGGGTTTGGGGAAAGCACTGGTGTGGAAAGCAGGTTGTCAGAGACTGCTATATTTTAATGTATAGTGATTTTTTTTTTTTTTTTTTTTTTTTAAATCAAGATTTATAAGCCTGAAAGAGCTTTTTCCTTCACATAACTAGATTATGGAAGCTGAAGACTCTAGTTGATTTTTGTGTTTGTTGTGTAAGCTTCACAGAACTGCATAGAAAGAATTGTGTGTAGTGATGGATGTTCCTACAAGTCAACCACTCACGCAGGCTCTCTCTTCTGTGTCTCAAGTGACAAAGAATAGCGCCTGGCCAACACACCCTGAACGCTCAGGCAGAACTGTAGCTTACTGGCTGCTATTCCTGTTTCTTAATCCTGAGAACCCATATGCTTACTGGTTTTGAGTACATCTGTCATGGAAACTGGATGGATACTTCTGGGTTTTTTATTTGTTTGCTTTGGTTTTCAAGTTAAAATAGTAGGAGGCAAAGCTTCCTTTAAAATGAACACAGTAAAAATGGGTATGTTTAGAAAGCAAAGCATATCATAACATTCGGTTTTCTGGATAAGCCTCTTGACGCTCCAACCAAGGTCAAACTTGGTATTTTAAGTTCTTAATAATAATCTACTCATGCACTGAGGAATCCTAGATAAAAGACTACTTGTGCTTTTAATAATATATTTAGTTTAAGATGTTCAGAATGAGAATGTAACATATTCTCATGAATGAGAACATAACAACATTCTCTCCCATGTGAGAATATAACATAAGATGTTCCTAGAGATATGTGTCAATCTCATTTTTAAATGCTGATATCATCACTGAAGAAATGGAACCAGTGTCAGTTACTTCCTTTCACACTGGAAAGTAAAAAAACAATAGTGGTTCTGTGGAGAGGGTGTTGGTACAGAAGAACTATGTTCTTATTTATTTATTTCCTGCTTCATATTGTTCTTTTTACATACTCCTTTCTTTTTTCATCTCTTGCCCTGATATAATGGGTTTTAGTTACAAGTAATCACATTGGCACGGTTACAACTGATTTTACTAGATCAGTTATGTCAGTGACACCAACTATCACTATTTACGGTAAACCTGTCAGCTACTAAAGGTATAAGAATGGTTCCAGTACTCCTAGTGATAATGTTAATGAATTTCAGAGGAAGAAATTATAAAAAAAAAATTTTCACATCCAATGATTATGCCTCAAATTTTCTTCCTGAGATAGGAAAGTTTAATTGACCCTGATCAGTTGCACACTGTGTCAGTGATTATGTTTTGTTTTGTGGTGATGTGCAAATTCAGTGTCCAAAAAATGCCATCCTAAGTAGTCCTAGAGTTGTCTCATAAATCAAAATACAGGATATGTTTGTTGGGTTGAAATTCCCACGACCGAAGTTCAGTGTTGGCACATAGCAACATAGCTGTTTCCACCATGTGTTTTGTGTATGCAACAAAAAACCACAAGACTGCACTGCTGTCATAAACAGAAGTTTGGTTTCAAAGCTGTACTGATTTAATGAAGGGAATGTTGAACTGCCTGCTTGATAGTGATATAAAGGCAGGCCATTAAGAAGGAAAAAAAAAAGG
>VXBH01002675.1:1775024-1841570 GCA_013400035.1 Rynchops niger | reverse complement strand
AGGGGGGGGGGGGGGGGTGGGGAGAGCAGCAAGTTACTGTAATTACGACTCTTGTGACAAATACAAGTCACAGCATATAAGATCAAATCCGAGAAGTCAATAGCTTGCATAAGTTGATGATAACCAGTACCTCCAAACACTAACATTACAGACAATTTATAGCTAATTTTGTGTTCTAGTTTGCCTATACATCTTTTTACTCTTCCCATGAAGCTGATGAATGATGATTCGGGAGAAGTGAGATTTGCTTGGTAGGATTCTTGATTGGCCAAATTTTTCTGCTGTCTCTCTGGAATAAGCCAGCACATCTCTTAACTAATGGATCTGATAGAGATTCTGACAGTCCAATCAAGAAAGATCAACTGCTGAGAAGAATCCACGATTTAACTAAATAAATACTGGTTCAAATATTAAACTTGACAGAAAATGCTTTTTATTTGATTGAAAGTAAAACTAGCTAATCATTGCGAGCTTGTGTGAAATAATACAGAAACTCAGTAAGTCATGCATTTTAGTGATGTGCTGTTCATTCTTTTAAAATATTTCTGCTTACTGAAGTTCAAGATACTCACCCGCCAGCTTGTACTGCAGTATCTGTGGATGCTCTCGCATCGATGTAATCTTGGTCAGGCCATAAATCTTCATTTTAATATAAATAATAAAAAAGTCTCTTTCCCAAATATAGGTTAATGAGCTGTTACAGGTTTGTATCACTCCTAGAGGATGGTGGCTCCGACGTGAAGGCTTGTAGCGGTCAGGCTGGATACCTTCAGTGGTATTGTACATTTTATTACTCAGCCCTTTTTGTCTTTCTCATGCTTCTTTCAACAGCTATACCTGCCTTTCTCTTCTCACTTTCCTTTTCAACCTGTTGACTTTTGCTGTCTAACTTAGATTAATCTTCAGTCTGATCTTAGCGGTTCCTTCTTTCCAACCCAGCTCGATAAGTTAGCATTACTGCTTTTGAGGCTAGAGACAGGTATTCTCATAAGGGTTTTAACACCTACAAGTCTGACCTTTCGAAGTCCACATTATGTTCTGTTTCTTGCCTCTTCACACTTGTGCTGCAAAATTCAAGAGGTGCTTTCTTTCTGTATTCTCTCTGCTGGAAGCACAACAGCGTGCAAAAATAGAACGATGGCCATGCGTAGCTTTGTAAGGAGCTTCTCTGTATTTGTGCATACAAATCAGAACTGCAATATACACATATTCTTTGAACAGTCTATTTGCCTATTTATAAACCTTTTTTAAGTTTAGTATAAGTGTAACGGGTTCATTCAATAAATATATCTTTGTATGGGATTTGCACTGGTAGAATAAAGGAGTTTATTATGGTACAGTGTGAACTGCTTGCACAGAAATGGAGGAAATGTTAGACTGACACTGCGACAAAGATGACTAACAGAAGAATAAAGGAGTTGTGTACACAGGCAAACACGGATTTTGTATGAGTTTACTCTACAGCTAGACAGCAGTGATAAGAATCTGAATAAGAAACAATAGCAATAGGCATTAAATGAATTTCACTTACTGCAGCTGCTACCCAACACAGTAACAGGATTTTTTTTTTTAATATTAACTGGATTACAAAAAGAAAATGCATGCTGACTCTAGCTTTTTTTATTTCTTCTGGCACTCTGCATGGTCCTGATTTCTGTTTGGGAGGTTGCAGTCTGAAACTCGATATGAAACAGAGGTGCCTATCTGAGACATCTTATATCCATTACAAATATTCAAGCAGAGAACCCTTTTTGCTCAGCAGGATTTGAAGGGAATTGCTAAGAAAATAGAAATTTCTAAAATTATCTAATTTTATGTTGAACTGAAGCCGTATGTCACAAAGATGAAAACATGCCACAGTTACTGACATCAGAGCTCTTCCTTTTGCCCTGATTGAGTTAGTTTAAGTACAGAGAAATGGACTTAATGAATCTATGGAGACAGTGATTAATTTGTTTCCCTTTATTTAGATTCAGAGCGGGATGGTTTCCAAAGGTACAAGATATCCAGTAATCCTAATAAAGTCAGCGCAAGCTGAAGGTGTTTCATACTGCTGGAAATAGGGCCATAACGATTTAGTGAAAAATAGATAGCCTGTTTAAACAATACAGCATAGAAGAGTGTTTATCAGATTCGGATAGACAGCTAGTCAAAAGGCTTATGCAGACTAGCACCAGATTGTGATGAGTTACATTCATCTATCATCATTCTGTGAGCTCCAGAGAATTTACTACACAGATTACTTGGGTTTGCATTCATTGTGAAAAGCATTAAAAAAAAAAAAAAAATCCGGGAGAAAAATATATTCCACGGCTAAGAATTCAGGAACAAATAGCTTAAGAAATTCTGCTGGCTTCGTGACAAGAAAATCTTTGAGCCTTCCTATTCCACGTTTGTATTTAGGAGATGAGGTTCAGTCCTTTACAGCTCCTGTTTGAATTGTGTTTTTGGCTCTGAAAGTGCTCTGCACTTCAAAAAAAAAAAAAAATAGCGCATCCTAGCCTGTCAGAGCTTCTGTCCACGGTGTGTGTTGAGTTGCATCTACAGATGTTTCGCATCTGTAGACGTACAAGGCAAAAATAAGGTTTTGCTTTTCGGATTATGCTGCATTGATTTGTCAAGCCTAAGAGGAAGCACATTTCTTTCTGTACACTAACAGTACAGTTTTCTAATTTTTTCTGGAACAGAGTGAAGGGAGTTGAGTTGCATAATGGTCTCTGCAGATGAAACAAAGACCCTCAGGTCTCCGCTGTGAAACCTTCCTTGCCTGCAGTTCTGATGATGCACTTTCCTCTTCGATGTTACAGTGACTGTGAAAAGCTGATGATCCCTTTTGAAGTGAGAGCACCTTTGTTTACGCGCAAAGTAGGTGCTATTGCTGGAGATAGGCAAAAGCAAAGTTATATTATATTTATCTTCTATGTCTGTATTCAACTGAAGGCAGGAGTTCTGTTCTCTGCAAGATTTTGCAGAAAGAAGCAAACATAGCTTCGTCTTAGGGCCTCTTTCAAAGAGATAAGACTGTTAAATAAAGTTGCATGATACCGTATGTGTCCAGAAAAATAATAAATACCATTAAACACCGAAAATGATTTTTACAGTACGTTCTACACTTGGACTTTTTAGTTGAAAAGAATTTAATGAAATGTTGCTAAGCTTTTACTATAAGCTTGCTCTCTTGCTGTTACTACATATTTTGAATAAGCTGTATTGACACAGTAACTGCATATGTGGATTTAGAGGTGTATGTTCAACACTTGAAAATAAGACCATAAGGAATTTAATATTTTCTAGTTGAATACCTGTCCAAGTAAGGGCTGCCTTCATGTTGTCTGAGAGATATCTACCCTTTATTTAAAAAAAAAAAAAGTAATCCCAACACAAACCCCTCAATGATAGTGATTCCACAATCAGTCTGTGCAATCTGTTCCCTTACTTCATTGTCCTCTGCTTTAGAAATATTCTCCTAAAGTCTAACCTGAACCTAAGCTTGAGTATGATCCCTTTCTTTTGCTGTGGAATGGGAATGTCGACAAGAGTTTAATTTGGTTCCTCCTTGTAGCTTTCTCTCTATTTGAAGACTGTTGTGTGGTTCCTCGTCAGACTTCTCTTCAATTCCAAGCCATTCAGAGGGGGACTCTCCTCTTAGTGCCTGTCCATGTGGCACAGCCAGCTCTTGATTCCTGTGAGCCATAACAATCTACAAAAGGAACTGTCAATATACTGTTGTTCCAGCATCCTATTATAGTATTCCTAATGCCCTATTAGGTAGCATCTGAGTTAAATGTATTAGTTCTGCTGTCAGTTTAAAGAGCAATGGAATGAAAAATGAAGATAAGGCTCTTGCTTTCTCTCCTAAATATCAACTTCTTCTTTTATTCTATATATTTATTGAACTAAAAAGTTTATATAGAAGTTCTGAGTTAGTTACAACCTGACATCGAGCTGTTACGGTGCATTTCTTCTACAGCCTGATTCTCAGATTGTTACCTAGAGACATTTCGAAAATCCTCTGTGGTCCTGCCTTAAGACAGTACAAAAATATCTTCAAGTTCCTGGCATAAATCAATCTGATGGGAATGTTATCGCAAATAACCATATCATAACGGAACATGTGTTGATGTTTCTACAGTGCGTGTAGCTTTCCATCAAGCACAAATCCCTTAGTCTTTTGCAAGATAAAAATGATATTAACACCCTTATGTATGCTGGTCTGAGTCTGGAAATAGTAATATTTGTGAATTTGCCCCAGGAGGCAATTTACCAATTTCATGGAAATATGTTCTTCGTATCATGGTGGAAAGGCTTGCCTTTAGCGGAGGAGGGGTTGAAGGGAAAAATTATAGAATTTTCTGTGCTGTCCTAGTAATAGGCTTTTCTCTGATCTGTAGGTAGTATTTTGCAGAGCTTGAATACAAATTTAAGGCTCCTTTTTCTTCTTATATGGGTAGAAACTTTATATTCTTGGCACTTTTCTGGAAATCTAATTCTGTGTGCTTTTGTAATTTGACTTAGTAATATTCACTTATTTGAAAAGGCCACAGCTTCAGAACATCAGTTGGATTTCAGTGGGTAGTTACCGTAATAACACCTGTGACAAAGATGAGCTTGTATTTGACCAGGTTATTCTGTTCCTCCCTAGCTGTCTTAAAGCATATTGATAACTGCTACGCAAATGTCTAGGAAATGCAGCCACCATTTGGTTAATCAGTTGAAAGTAAATAAAAAAAAAAGGTACTTGTCATTCTTTGGAATGGACATGTCTCTTCCTAAATCTGACTTCTTAGCAACAGTTCTCAACATGCGTGTTTGTAGGAACAACGGGGTGTCTCTGTCACAAGCCTCATGAGGATGCAACTCCCCCCGGTGGTTTCAGCCTTCTCCTTGGAGGCTTTTGTTGTGCCCTTCGGTATCCCCTTAGTCTTCAGCATTCTGGTTGCTTCAGTCTTCTGATTTACTTATTTTTAAATGAAAATTGCGCTGCTACCTTCGTAGTTGGAAGTAAAAATGATACTTCAGGCAAGTGGTGGTCACAGTGGCATTTGCAGTTTACTGCTTCCAGTGACCTGTGTGCTATGAAAAGGGAATACTGCTTCCTCTGTCTCACTTTGTTTCCTACACTGCATTTCTTTTTTTTGTCGTATCCTCTCTGCTCTGCCTTGATAATCTGTTGGGCTGTTGAAAAGAGGGATATGTTAGGGAAACAATGATATGAAGGGAGAAAAAAAAAAAAAAGGAAAGTGCTGCTCTGATGTCCTTTTCCACCAGGTTTGCTGAGATGGCTGCTTCTGCAGAGCACTGCTCTCAGGAGTCCTCTTCGCTCATGGTGGTGAAAGCAGACGCGGGCCCTGGTTATCCTGCGCCTGGGCTCTCTGCGGCTCCTGCAGCCGTGAGACTGGAGGAGGGCAAGCTTGGTTGCCTGGGGGGGCAGCCTTGCTAATGCCAAAAGAGAGCCAAATGCTATTACTGCCTTCTGTGTTGTTACCGGGGGCGTTGATACAGCCCCCAAGCTTTTTGAAATGAAACTGAGTAGAGGCTTCTTGTTCAGGAGCTATGATATCTCTTCTATTTCCATGTAACAAATTTCCCTTTTGACTGGAACAAATTATGTAGCTCTCACTGCAAAGAGAAATGAAAGAAATACCAGGGCTATCATCCAAGGTGGAATTCAATTCCTACCTTTTCTATTATGTAAATGTGAAGCAGAACTATTATCTCTTTGATGGAGACTGTACTTACTGAACGTAAAGTAATACAGTTCAAGTGGAATTACTAATGATTTTCTACAGAATTACCGTCAGGGAAAATAACCTTTTTGGGAAAATATGACTTACTAAAAGTTGATTCTCACCTTTATACAGAAGTATAGTTATTATTATATACTGAAATAAATAGCTTTATGTTATTTTTTGCTCAGAGTATTCTGTTTTAAACCCAGTTGTTCTCGTTATCTAGCAGATAGGCATCTTTGCTGCAGATTACTTCTCGAAAATCTAATGCTACGTGTGTGTATATATATATATATATGGGTTGCTCTAACGCTAAGGCTTTCTAGAGGGAAGTTGTAGGTTGCTAAGTGTATTTCTCATTGTTTTTTCAGCATTTTTGCATTTCCACTTGAAGTTGTAATTAGATGGATTTGCTGTGCTCCAAACTACAGCAATGTAACTGTTATATACTTTGAAACATTCACTATAAGCATCTAAATACTATCAATCAGAAAGAAAACAAACTAAATCTGTACCAGGGAGTATCTACCCATTCATATTTGTCAGGTATTATATGCAAGTTTCAAAAAAAAAAAAACAAACTAATAAAAAATAAATGGAAGTCAACTGGATAAACTTCGAATGTTCTCACCATTTTTGTTCTTGGGGGGGTGGCTGTGCGGTGTGGAGGTATTCTCTAATAATAAACTATTTTCCCAAATATTTTTCCAAAATCTGTATTTTTGGCATAATCCTTGCGTTGAGCAAGCAAGATGACTCTGTTCTGAACTTGACTGTCAGTTTATTCTGCTTAAACTGTCACAAGTTAGGTACTTCATTTTCTATAAACCCGAGTCCTTTTCAGATCTGTTGATAAGCTCTTGCCACCATCTTCATATATATATTTATATCTTGCTCTGAGAAGCTTAAAAAGCACGTTAGTACAAAATAGGGTGATGGGCCTCAACTAATCCTGGAAGGGGAAGGAATTAGTTGAGTTTGGGGCAGATCCTTGTGATGGCAAGCACTTCAGAGAAGAAATTTATGCACTCCTCCCGACACTTCATCTTGTGCTGAGTATATTACGTTGAAAATACTGGATCATCATTAATCTTCTTGTACACATAAATAATCAAGAAACTATGTACTTCATCCGCAGCCTAAACCACACTAACAGTAAATGTATCAGTGCACAACCAGCGCTCAAGACTAGATAACCCTGAAGTACCTCAGGTCTTCTGCTTTATCTTTCTCCAAATCTACTCATCTGTTCACCCCCTTCCACTGATGGTTCTCCATCGCCGAGGCTCTGGGTGAGTGCAAATCACTACCCACTTCTGTCTGAAGCTAACTAGAGGGACAAAGATTTGGTCTTTTTCTGTGTAATGAAAAATGAGAATCTGGCCCTTCTTTTGAGGCTATAGCATCGACAGTCAACTATCTTTTTAAGAACAGGAATTAATTTTCAGAAAACGAATGCATATACTTAAATGTGTGCTTCAAAAGATGTCTAAGGAAAGTGATGAGAGGAATTAATTTCATTGTAGGTGGTCAATACTTTTTAATAAACTCCTGCAGTTACTTCCCTTTGAAAGTGAAGTATACCTGAACTTTTTGAGGAACAGAGGAAGAAGGCTGAAACAAAATCATGTGTATATGATGAACAGTGTGAATTTCTTACATCTTCTTTTTGTTAGCATGAATGACTCCTTTCGTCTAATTACTTTGATTCTATTCATTTAGGGTATGTACAGTACCTTAAAGCAAACTTCAATCCTTTTCAAAATACTTTAAAAAAAAAAAAAAGCTGGTCTCTCCCTAACTTTATTAGTTTCCCTACTTGACCCTGATTGCAAAGATTTATTTTTCTAAAATATTATATACACAATAAAAAAACAAATTCTTTTCATTTCTACCTCAGGCACAGAGGTCCACACTTGTCCCAAGCCTGGTGTTGCTCCTTGTTTTTGATGAAGCCACTCATGATGTTACAGTTGTCACAAGTACAGCACCTTCGAGATATAACAGTGTTAAAGACTGAAAGGGTGCAGGGGGGGCTGAGGGGCGCAAAAATCAAATATCAGTGCTGCCCACTAACATAACAACGCAGCCTGCCATCATGGACAGATATATAAGCTGGGCATTGTTTATGGTTACTCAGGAGATAACCAGTATTGTAAGTCTGGATGGTTTATCATATTTTTAGCGTATGAAATACTTTTGCTAAACATGCTAGGGATGAAAACAGACCTCTAGTTGTATATGCTGTGACAAAATACATTCCTAACAGGAATAAGTACTTTTTTTCTTTAGGAATAATTATTTTCCATCATAACTTGTTATATCCCAGCACTTATTTTTTTTCCAAATTACACAATAAGATATTACTGGTGGAAAGATATTACTCCCAAATCCCCAACAAGAGACATTACATATGCAGTCAAAAAAGACCCTATAACAATATCCTTATGCTGTAGCATTGCGCAGGACCAATTTGAATCCGTATGCACTTATGTATGTGATTGTTTATTGGGTATTGTTGGAGAGAGTAGAGAAAATATTGGCAACTGGAGGAAAAAATAGCAGAGACTAAGAAAATTAATTTAAATGAAAACTAAGTATATTCAAATGTTTTTACTATTGCTCCCAAGAGTGTAATGGCTGTTTTCTCTAACCTGCTTCTAATGCGTATAATCTACTAGAAGGATTAGTGATGAAAATGTATGTCAGATGTTCATCTATGAATACTGTTTTAACGATGATTTGGGAGGCTGCTAGTGGAGAGAAAAAGACTGCAGAAACAGGAGACCGAGTATAGACAGAATCACTGAAAAGGTCCTTTTCATCATTTCTGCCCAAACTTATCTTTTCTTATCCAATTACTTACGGAGGTGACACCACAAAATTTCATATATCCAATTCTTTGTGTCTCTCACGATTTATTCTTAGGTTAGATACCATACACCTCAAATACAGGGATTATTTTGACTTTAAGTACTGATAGTCCAAATGGACAAGGCAGAACACAATGTTTAGAAAGTTAAGGAAAATTTCTTCTGGTGTATATGGAAGGAATGAGCCTTTATCTATATTGTGATAGTGTATGAAACTAAACCATGCCTGCGCTTCTGAATTTTTCCAGCAAGTTTATGATATTGAGCTCTGCATAGTTTTGCTGTCTGTTGAAGGAGCTTCACCAGATCAAGTAGTTATATTATCTCACCTAAAGCTTTGAAATTTACACGTTACATTAAGAGGATAATAATTCGTATGCCCGTTTAATCTAGTTTATGTATTTACATATAGAACACTGCTTGCAATTTACAGAAACATACAAACTTATCTATAGAACAGTCAAGAACATGGTTGTTATGTTTACTTAGAATACAATAATATCTGACGGACTAGATATGCGACAGAGAAATCGGGTACAATTATTATTCTTTCTAGGAAGTTCCTGAAAATATTTTGTAACTGATTTCTGCTCTATGTCAATAAGAACCTCAATTTTTTCTTAGCAGCACTGAAGGACAGGCCATGTAACCCTGCTGGTTCCCACCCCAGTTACTATTCTTGCAATAACAGCAAGAGTGGGAGCTCTCCCTCTTACTGTGAAAAGACGTGCAAAAGGGGTCTGCCTTGTATCAGTTGACCTGTGTTTAGGAATACGAATAGTAGAATGGTATGTAATAGTTCAATGCACTGAACAAAAAAAAAAAAGGTTGAATATAGACACTTGTTTCCCAAAGCAGAAGGAAAACACGATGAATTGCTACCATCCTAGCTTACCCTCTCCTTTCATCTTCAGGGGCAAAACTATGCGCTTCCATTTGCTCACTGTAAAATTTTAGTGTTGTTCCGTATCTCTGTGGTGCACCTAACAGAAAACCTTGACTAAACTGCGTCTGGGTTTAAGTTGTGACACAGACTACAGCTAACAAAAGAGGCCTGGTATTTCAGCTCAGTTAATGCCTCTAAGCACAGGTTTCTTCCCAATTTTGGTAGATACAAGTTAATGTGCCTTTGAGAGCCATCTAGCATGACGGAAAAATGCGTAATCCTGTGCATATCCTATTTCGTATCGCATGCATAATAATTAGTGTCATTGCACGTTAAGTAGGTAGGCCATTTATGAGGTATGCGCGTCAGATAATTGCAGTTCGAGTAATTAAATCAGGTCTGGAATTTCTGCGCTCTGTTTGCAGTGTAAGGATTCATTCAAGTACTTGACAAATACTGTAGCGTCAAGTGCTGTCACAGGAATGAACACCTTATGTGATTCTGGAAAAACAGTGCAGAGACTTGTAAATCTCATCAGCATACCTGCTGCAAGAATATTATCTTATTAGCCCTCCAGCGTCGTTCTGGCTCTGTGTTCATACAGGAGATTGGGCGTGCTGTAAAGAATCTTACATTTATGCTCACATGATCAGAAAAGCTGGTACTGTTGGTACAGTGGTAAAGCTCCGGAATTATCTTTATTCTGTATTTTTGAAAACGTAATAGTTAAACGTGAAACCGAAATCAACGATGGCTTTACTCAGTGTCTTTCTAATTAAAAAGCATGATCTGAATATTTCTGGTGATTTTGTTTAGTGCCTAACCCCTTATGTTGTGCTGATTTCTTACATAGGATTCTGCTTTTGTAAAAGTATTTTAGAGAAAAAGCGTATTTTGGCAAGCTGGTTTGACTATTTTTTTTTTTTAATGAAAAGGCCAATTTTTGTAAATGAGATATTGCTGTGTTTGTGATTTATCACACAGTTTTCTCTCTCATGTAGAGAGAATGGGGATTGCAGTCTGACAACCACACTCTAGAGGAACTCTTTACTACTTGATTCTCCTCTCTTCCTACTTTTGTTTCTGATTTTCCTCTAAGCAAACCTAGACAGATTTGATCTCTTGATTCCTTTGTACGCTTCACCTAAGTGAGCAAGAAGCTTGCTATTGTATGTTTTACATGCATCGTAAGACTTGCCTAGGTTGTTCACATCACTTCTCTTACCTAAGACTGAAATTTCCTATGTTTTCTCCCATCACTTAATTTCAAGTGACATGAAGTTTAATTCCATGTCTGAATTGAAAGGGCATACTGAAAACATTTTCTACTGTATTATATGTAAGAGAGAGCAAGAAGTTTAAAACAAAATTTTCTTTTCAGCAGCAAGTTCATAGGAAGACTGGAGAAACACCACAGATAAAAAGAATGGCATATTTTTTCCAGAGGTTCCTTTAATTTTAAAGGATCTACGTATGGCTGTCCATATAAACAGGAGTTCACGTCTTTATAAGATTACAGAAATGATCTCATTTCAAAACTTTAGTAATTCCCAAGCAAGTATTTTTAATTTATTTCCACCTCACTTTCCAAAATGTGCCCTTGGTAGCTCAGATAACCAGGAGTCCTACAGTTTGACAGACACTACTCCTTTATGGCCTGCCGGGCCAGCCAGCAAAGAGATCCCAGAGTCCTTCTTCATAAATGTTTTAAGAAGTGAGGAAGCCACGGGCATTGGTATTGCATGCCCAATGAACTTTGACTGTCTGTGTAATGTAGAATACTTTTTTCTGCATATGCAGACATTGTGCATATGTACATCGGCAGCTACCCAAGGGGACTGTGGCAAAAGAGCAAAGCAAATGAAGGTTTGCTTTAAGTGACAAGTTTCAATGAAATATTTCATTTCCAACTTGTGTATTTCTAACCAAAAAGCATAAAATGAAATGCTAAACTTAGGCACTCATGTAAAAACATGATTTATAATGAAATTCTTAGCAGATATTCCACCGATCACAGAAGAATCTAGTAAGAGGTTGGATGAGAATTGGGTTTATTTCCTTCTTCTCTTTGGGATGAGCTTGCTTCTCTCAACTCCTATCAGTGTGTTTTAACCAGCTAGGAATATTGGCTCCCTACATGGGCATGTGATTTTAAAAAAAAAACCAACAAAACAAACAAACACAAAAAAACCCAACTGAACAAAAAAAAAAACAACCGCAAAACACAAAGCCTCTTATTTGACAGGTTTCAAGGACTGGTAGACAGATCTCTAATCCTGAATGATCAGCTACCAGCCTGCTACGTCCCCCTTTATTGATAGGATGGAGATAATTTCTGGAATATCCACTAGAGTCCTTGCCAAAATGTTTGTGGGAGAACTGGAAGACCTAAGTTTGAGTCCTCTTTCTTTCTGGTTCAAAGTGATAATGTCAGTTAGGCTTTTTCATCCTAAAGGGTTAACTGTTGGGTAAAGGTCAGGAAGAACATTTGCTTTATCATTCTGTCTAGCTTTTCAAAAAACTTCCTGCAAGTTAGTAAATGCAAATCAACTCCACAAATAGTTTTAGGATTAGAACGAAATTCTTTTTTTTTTTTTTTTTTTCATGAACGAAGCTAAAATAATTAGAATTACAGGCTGTCAGAACATTATTTTTGTAGAACGCTTCTCACCAGTAAAATGACATTTTGAAATTTTCCTAAATTTGCTCTGATATCTCTTGTTACTTTTGGCCACTTTCTCTTGATGGCAAGACGTAGCCGTGTCATTATTGACCTTTTAGTCTGAAGAAAATGTTCTTTCTCTGAAGGGAGCTGATAACCATGAGTTGATTTTGATATGCATACGTTTCCATATGCACACTTTTGGGTCTAAGAACAAAAGTACTGGAGTGTGTGTATATATTGACATATTCTATCTTTTAAATTGCCCCGGCTTTTCAAGAACCTTTTAATTCAAATTCTTCAGTGATTTCAATACCTTTATTTTAAGAGAATTAGGCTGCTCTATATATGATAATCAAGAATATGAAACACTAAATTGTTCGTGCCTTCAAAAAGCTTTGCCCTTCACTTCTTAGTGTCATAGAAGTCATGCTACACCAGTTCCATACCCTTCTGCAACAAGGACGTGCAGTGAGAAAATCCTGCTATTGAGCTGCCATGTAGAGAGCGAGAATTAATCTGAATATCCAAATTTGAAAAAAATTTTGGTTTGCGCTTTATGGGTTTTGTGCACTGTTTTTATTTGTAAGTTAGATACATCAGATCTGAAGGCTATCCCATCTTTGCCTGTATAAAATTAATGTGTTCTGACTCCAGTTTTCTATTAAAAGTCATAACCTATCATATGTAAAAATCACTATAAAGGCACACATGCATATAGATAATATAGAGGTATCAATTACTAGTTGTATGAAAGTATCCTTCGATAGATTTTGCAGGTGTTTTCATAATGTGCTTCTTAAATAGTCAGCTGCTGTTGTGCCTATATATTGACTTTAACTAAAATAAAAAAGGTTTTTTGTTACTGTTTTTGTGGTTTTTTCCCTATTATTTTTGTGTGAGAGAATTTGTTTTGGATAAGGTGAAATATGACATTTAACTTGGGTTTGTGTTCTTTTTGGTGTTACTCTACTTAAATGTAGGAATACTAACTTTACAATGCAAAATTGTGTTAGTCTAGAAAATGTGTGCTAATGAAACTTTCAGGCTCTATTATTATCATCTGTGGTTTTGTTTGGGTTGGTACAAAGTCACATTTTCAGCAAGGAATTACTTGAAAATGGTATAATACTAGTAAAATTGAAAGATAAAACTTTTGCAACTGTTAGCTAATGAACAGACCGCACTTCAGTGGCGAGCTAGTTAAATAGCAAATGGCTTAATTTTAGCTTTCTATATCAAATTACACCTAGAGCTGATGTGGACATAGCTTGTGCTTCTTCCTGAGCATCACCTTTTCATTGAAAATTGGTGGTTTTAATCCTGATATTTTTGGTTTGGTTTGAGTTTTAAGGGAGGTATTTGCAAATCTGATCTATGAGGTTGTTCTAAAGCCACTTTTTTACATTAATATTAATAACATCCCTCATACCATGCTAAATGTGCTATGTTGCTGAGCTGAGACGCTGGATCTCTTTCATCAGAATTTAGTTAATCTCTTTCCCTGAATTTTGCACTCTCTTGCAGACTATTTCCTTTCTTGCTGAATGCATACAATCATTTCATTATTGATCTGTCCTTTGGAGAAATAAATTCTAATAAGTAGAAGACAAAGATACTGGGGGTAGAAAATGAAGAACACGAACATGCATGCTTGTTGCTAATTGTTAAATGCAATTTTGGGTCTATAAATTAAATGAGCTTACTTCATTGTACTAAACCCCCCAACTCATACAAGAGTGTGAAAAAGGCCCCAGGCACTTTTATGACACCTTTGTGCTATAGGGTGAAGTACATTCAGTGCAGTAGCTTCTAGACTTAGAGGATTAAGTAAATCTTGGCTTTCAGTTAAACAATGAGATGTGGCAGCAAGGTTACTACTTTGAGACTCTCTTCACAGCTGGGGGCGCAGAGCTGTGCGTGTAAGGATTTCTACAGCATCTGATTAAAAATTCCATGGAAATCTCTGATCTCGGTAACTACAGAAAATTAACTTTAAAGTTGAAAGCGCCAGATTACATATTTCAACTAATTTGATAGCTTTCACACTAAACAACCTGCCAATCACCTTTCAGAAAGCTTAGTCAAATTACTGTCTCCTCATTTTTACCAAGTCCCTGTGGCAATTCTTTTCGATACATCAGACAACTGCAGGACCATGTTCCATGTCCAAGCACAGAAATGTGAAGCGCTCTTGTTTCTCCGTTGAAGGTCATTTTCCTTTATAGAGAATGAAACAATTGATAGTTATGATCTTTTCATGACCTGCAGCCTCCAAACAGTCAGAGGTGTTGGGGAGAGGGGCTATGCCAGAGAGCAGGGAAAAGAACCAGAACCTGGTTTCCCTGTTCCCCAAAACAGTGAGCTAACAGATAGGCTGCAGTCACATTTCTTTCCTGTTTAGAGACAGGATAGCTTCTCTTTTTCCTCAAAGTAGCCTACAGCCCTATGATTAGGGTTTTTTGAGGTAACAGAAAGGCAGACTGAAGGTCCTTCTGAAGAGCAGGGTGAACTGGCCTTCCTCTTAATGAATAATTTAACCATTTGGTTTCAATGCCAAAGGTAGCAGTGACCTCTTCGTTCACTCTGTCTTCAAAAGTAATAGTTGGCTGGACTGGAATTAAGATACAGTTAGACATATAGATGATTAATTAATTTTATGACAGGTGTCTAACTTAGTCTTAGGTAAGGAGTTTAAGGTGCTTAAGCTTGGGCAGAGGGAATGTCCGAAATGGCGGTGGTTATTCCCAAATGGTGCGCGCAGCGTGCTGCTCCTGCAAGCCTTCTCCTTAGAAGCTTAGACTTTGCCTTCTGACAACAGTGTGAAATCAAGGGCCTGACTTAAATGCAGCTATCTCTATCAGCAAACTTTTAGGCACTGCAACACAGTTTGTGTCAGCAACCATGTACTTTTTGAAACAGCCGCACGTTACGACCAGTCAAATACTTAACATTGTATAACACAGCAGAAATGTAAGTGGTGTAAATTCAAAGTGTCCGGTTCTGTATTCATTATCAGTTTGCATCTGGACGAATTACTGCTGCGTAAGTGGGCATTTTGCCTCGAGAAAGGTGCCTCTAATTGCAGTAGCACAGTAACGGTGGTACTAAAATACTTCCATCAGATTTATATTCAAGTTCTCTTCTTTTTTGCTCATGCCAGTTATATTTATTTAGTAATACCTAAACTAACAGTGGATTACTTGATACAGATGGTCATCTGTGCCTCTTCTTCCCCCAGCCCCAGTGAAGACATCATGTGATATCATGCACTGAATCTTACTCATTTGAATTGTTGTATTACGTGTAAGGTAGCAAAGGCTTGCATTAGGTGGAAGTTCATCATTCAATCTGAAAAAAAGAATGCTAGCTTTTAAGGGGAAAATTAAAAAGTATGCTCAACAAAAACAAAAGGTAAAAATATCCTAATATTAAAAAAAAAAACCCAACAAACAGAATGAGGTATTTTGAATTTTTAGCATATTTTTCAAGCTTTTTTGCATCTTTGTTTTGACGGCTTGCTGCGACTTCAAATGGTACTTTATGTAAAATCTGAATACTCTTCAGTAGGTTTTTTCAGTAGACTTTGAGGACTCTTAACAGTACTTTAGAAACACTTTTCCCACCAATGCTCTGTTACAGTGATTATTTTCGTATTTGGTAATTGTCCAGCACATTAAGTTGATATGGAGAGATGTATTGCTGTTACACTTCTAACCTGATTGCATGCATTTCTGCATTTCTAATTGCTACCCCTGAGAAGTTGGCCTCCTTGTAATGTATATCAAGAACTTATTTTTTAATTTGGCAGTGATTCTCACAGCCTCTTTCTGATTATTTAACTTCATATTTGGTGTTATATTACTGGGGGTGTGTGTATATACACACACACACACTGCTTTTCAGAGCCCAAAAGGCAGAGAAAAGTTTCTGAGCTGATGCCTCAGCAGCCACCCATGAGAATGCCACTACAACCACAACCATGCATTTCCTTTTAGTATTTTTGATAACTTTTCAGCACCAGGTAGTTTGTCTGCACTGATAAAATGGATTCTTAGTTACCAAGGTTATCTTGAGATTGAGCGGCCAGGAGATAAAAGTAAACCCTCGCAGGAAAGTTATCTGAGCCGTGTAAACGTTTTTACTCCTAGGAGGAAGAAAAAAAGTGTCCTGGTAGAAAATAAAACAGCCAAGGACAAGGACAAGAACAACAGGGACTAACTATTAGTGATTATTGAGTCCCAGAAGAAGCTGGTTATTCTCTAGTTTGATCAAATCTGGAACATGATCTTACGATGCAGACTTATCAAAAATCAAATCAATTTATTCAATATCTCTCTCAAGATTTTTGCAGCAGATGTTTAACAAAGTATGGTAGTTGTTCTCTAATGACAGATAATCTTTTTTTGTAAAGAATATATAAGCCAGTATCTTGTGTTTTAGAACATAAACATTAGCGAAATGCTTTGCTATTTTAATCTAATGTTATTAGAAACATCCAAATTGTATGATTCAATTTAATCATTATGTTATAACGTATTGGATGTTGTAAAATAAAAAAGTTGCTGTAATAAAATTATGCAAATGTTAGATTGTACTTTTTAAATGTTTTAAACGCCGAAATGACTGACCAAAATGTGGATTTGGTTCTGTTATCTTTATTATAGCAGCAGGCAATGGCTATATATTTCAAACAGAAACTTGCACAGTATCTCTTTGTTGGTTTGTTCTTCGTAACTAAGGCTGCGTCATACTCTGAGGCACAGGATTAATTTGAATTTTTGGACTTTGAGGCTTGGATGCCTACTAGGAAAGTAAACCAGTCCTTTACTGCTGACCCAAATTACTCTGAGCTTTCCTGCAGATTTATCTTTCTTATTTAGCGCCGGAGCATAGATAACCTTAAAGATCCAGCACTGTCATATTACAAGCCATTTATGATAGATGATGATGCATTGGGCCAATTCTCAAAAGGGCAAAGTAAACTGTCTGGGTGACCAGAATACTACTTAATCTTTTCTACTCTACCTTTTCGTGACTGTCTGGGCATAGCAATCAGAATGGAACAGAATCGCCCAGTCACCTGCTCCTCAGATCAGAAGGTGATTGTGGCTTTGAGTAGATATTAAGCAGCCACAGCACTGCCTGGTCAGAAAGAGCAAGTGTACTAGCCTTTTACTTCTTGAAGATCTTGGTCCTCATCAAGCGCTAAGGTTTGAAAGCTGGAAGAGAACGCTGTCGCTTCCCTGTGGATACCACATCGCAAACTGCCTTGCCACATAAGCTGTTATCATTCGTCGTAACATCTCTTCATAAGAACCTGTGAGCAGAGTATCAGGACAATGCAGGTGAGTGATAGAGTGCCAGCCTCAGTGATGGAAAGCGTTTCTTGTACTGTGCTCTAGGAAAGCAAATTAATTTCTTTATTTTCTGGAAGTTATACCTGTAATCGCTTTTGCAATTAAAACCAAAGGCGTGCTCAGTCAGGAATACTGTAATGTTAAAGTCCAAGTTCTAGTTCTTCAGCATTAAATGCTTTGCCATACTTGCCCTCCCAACTCTCTTCAGATTATGCAGTTAAACTCTTAGCTTTAATACTTGTATAATATCTTTTGATACCTTGATAGGATAGCTATTTTGGCAAAAACACTATCGGTATCCAAAAAAAAAAAGTATCTTCCCAAAATTAATTCTTGATTAGTATAGCATAATCCAGCTAAACTTTATTCACCACTCACACATTTCCAGATTCCGGAGTAGCTTGTATTTAATGCTATGAATGACACTACAGTTTCCTTCCTCTTTCTTTCTAGTGATAAAACCCAGTGATTTTGAAGCCTAGCATGTGCAGGCTCTTGCTCTTCCTCTCTCTTCTCCAACCCCGGCCCACGTTCCTCACCTTTTCCATTTGCTTGAGTGTGCTCAGGAGACCAAGAAGTGTGTGAGAAATGCCCTAATCTGGAGGGACAGTCTGTTTGGCAACTTCATTTCTTTGGGAAGGCGGCACATATTGTGAAATAGGAGTTTATTATGTGAAATAGAATCACAGAATGTGTTGGGTTGGAAGGTCATCTAGTCCAATACCGTTATAGGTTTTCTAGTAGGCTTCAATGGCTGTTCTTTTCCGGGCAGCAAAAATGTTTATCTCATGTTTACAATTTCCTGAGTTGTTTAAGGGGTAATAAAAAAGGAATGGAAAACCTTAAAATAAGGTATCTCATCTCACCTACTTAACAAACTTTCTAAAGAAAGATAGTGATCAGAAGTTATATATGTCATAAAATAATAAAATCTATTTTATATCTAAAATGGAGGGCATGTAACAAATCCTGTTTCTGCAGGACGAATTATATGAGCAATTAGTTACTTTGGCAAGGATGTGATTTTTAACTAATAATTTTATTGACTTTGTTTTGTGTACAGAACCCATTGAATGAAAAGGAAATTCTTTGTGTGAGTTTGGGCCTTGCAAAAGGCCAAGATTTCAGTTCATCGGTAACATCATAGATATGTTCAAATGCGTAACTATTTTACTTGACGAAACTACATATCTCAATATTGTGAAGCTCCAACATTCTGGAGAAAATAGAGCTTCGTCTGAAAAAGTAAACTAAAAAATGAGGTGTTGGAGAACCCCGTTCCGGTTAACACATTGGCTCTTCTATGCATGAATGATCCGGTGTCCAGGAATTATTCTTTATGCTTTAGCAAGTCCTTCAGTAAGAGAATAAGAGGGTCTCTCTAATCTGTGTTGCTGCTGTTTTAATGAAATAAGTGGAACTTGATTGTGTCTAGAGGTTTTTACCAATGTCAAATTTGGTTGGAGCTGGACAATGACTTTAGGGTGGTGTCTTTTGTGATTTTTTTCTTTTTTTTTCTTTTTTTTTTTTTTGAAAGCAGCTAGAGAAAGTACTTGGCACATCACTATCATTTCCTTAGGAAACCAACTGACGAAACATATTTGTACATTCTAAATGTAAGTAGTAGCAAGCTACAGGAAAAACTGAAGACAACTTTTTCATCAGTAATTCTTCACTGGTATTTCTTGGAGAAAATATAGCATATGTATGCAGCAATAGCCATATCAGGGAGAGAATTATGTTCAATTAACTGTAAGAGGGCTTCGGAAGTCTGAATAAAATAAAATGTAGCCCTAAGTATGCCTGCATTCTGTGCCTGGTCGCTTTGATTATGCACCTATGCTGTATTTTTTTAACAGTGGCAAGCTACTGTCATGCACTAACTCCAAACGTAGTGAGTAGACGAATTCTTAAACACTTTATTTCTTTTTTAGATGAGCTTTTTGGAAGAGTTGTTCATTACAATGCATGGTACGAATGCTGTGAAGCATTTTGTTTAACAGAAAATACCACAGCCGTTTGGGTGTTCCTGAAAACACAATGCAAGTGAAGAGTAGTTCTACTGTTTCTACATTCTGTTGCGTCTGTTTTCGCTTGCTAATTAATATTGATTTGTATTTATGTTTGCTTATTCTACAGCAGCAGTGCATAATCTGTATGTCTGATAGCAATGTAGAGATAACTTTACACATTTGACTTGTTTTACAGCACTAACTTCAATATGCATACTTTTAAGTCAGAGATTGTTTCACATGAAGCAGCATGTGGACATAAGAGTAAAAGCCATATATGACAACAACCTGATTTCAAAGTCTTTAATTGGACAACACAGGTTTAAAAGAAACCCCAATGTTTTTGATTTTGAATAATTTTCTAATTATTACATGACATTTTCATAACTTCGGGGATTTCTATGGGTATTATGAAGTCTTAGAATTGCCATAAAATAATTACAAATAGTAGTTAAGGTATTATTGCAAAGATGAGAAATATTTTGTTAAAATAACAGTTCAAAACCGTGGTTAATGGGCATGAGGAATTAGCTCATATGGCTTTCAGGACACTTTAAATGTAGGTTAATATTTGATTAAAAGTATTTTGTTGCTTAATGTTATGTTTTAAAACCCCTTTTCACTAATATAAACAGATGACCTAGATGCCTCTGTCTGTGACAAGTACCTTCTGCTTGGTCATATAAATATTTAAAAGAAACTTCAGAGAAATTTAAGTGAGTACAGAAATAGGAAAGGCACAAAAAGATTTTGCAAACATAAACTTTATTATTTGATGAAAGTACTTTATATGTATCTAGAAAGATGGGTAGGTGCATTGCTTTCATAGAAATGAAGAAAGCTAAAAAGTAGATACCGATCTATACAAAATTACTCATACAGCGTTTGCAGCTTGTAAGTAATAGAAGAATAGAATAACTGGGAACTATTCATTACAACATATAATTTTGCTTTGGATTTCATCAGTATTGCCCTCACCCAAGGAAGCTGTGACAGAATTTTAACCTCAGATTTTTGGTCCCCCAAAAGCTTCTTATTAAAACAGAGTAATCTCGAACTTCTGAAGCTGCATTTGTTATCATTTGTCCAGATAAATTCCTGGTAAGATTTTTTTCCAATTTGAGTGAGAGACGAAGTGACTTGTGCTCAGATTTAATTTCTCTCCCAAAGTCAAATAAGAGTTTGCAGTGCTTTATATAGATTACAAAGTGTGTATTGTGATTAATGGAAATCTCGACTTCAATCCTTATTTGGAAAAGCATTTGTGTTCAAGACGTTACCCATGCATGCTTATTTGAGTAAGTGAAACCTGTCTCGAGGTGGCAATGATACTTTTATTTCTTTGTAAACTTACTCTGAAGAATGTGGGTACGTGGGCAGACCTGCCTTACCTAGCTTAGATTCCACCAATCTGATGCAATGCTAATGACACAGAGCTCTGTGTGTGCTGAGAACCACCTTAGGTTTCACAGCCCCTGCTGGAATTACTGTTTGCTAGAAGGATCCGAGTCAGGCAATCAGAGCTAGCTTGAGCATGTCTGTAGGATTCCCCCCATTAATTTATCTTTTATTTCTCATAGGATAGCCTTGGTATCCAAGATTAGTTTGTATTAGTGCTATATTTTTGATATCAGAACTCGTTCAGTATAGATACCATCCTTGCTAATGACAGATTTTGCTTTGCTTCTGCTCTTTTCCTGTTGTTTACAGTACACAGACTCTTCTCTTGTTTCATCTGGAAAGATCAAACGTACATACTTCATTTCTGAACACGAAAAGGGAAATAGTTCTGATATTGATCAGTGAAGAACAACGCTTTGGAAAAATGTTTACCTCATTTATGTTGTTACACCCCAATTTAAGTAAATTGTTTTTCATTGTTTCTTACTCACTTTATAAGTTTTTTTTACTCACTTTGAGAGTGTACTTTTCAAAGTACACTTTTCTATTATGCTGTATATAAAATATTAGCACCCTTTGTCATTTGTAGAGCTTTCAAATATTATTGTATGTCACGTGTCACTAGTTCTCAGCATTTGCAGTGCCAAAAATGACTTCTGTGAGACATAATTTCATAGAGATTTAATTCACAAACTGAATTTTATGACCTTAAACCTTGATGCTTCATATTTGAATAAAACCAGAATTCTGAAATGGCTGAAAGCCTGGAAATAACTTGATTAGTAAATAGAAATATTTGAGAGTTGTCTCATTTCATTTGCAGTTCAGGTTTGTTGAGGCTTTTCCTTGAATGAACTCTAGCATGTTTAACTAGATAACATGGGATCAGCTAGTAAATTATACTTGATTACATGTAGAAGCCTCTGAAATATCAGATGGAAATGTAGTATGTTACTATGAATCTCTGCCTGTTCTTTCTGTTAACAATAGAGCATTAAATGAGACAAGATGTATGCCTATTGTGTATACCGGGTTAACCGATAAAAGTGTGTTTGAGGACTGCTACTGCATGAGCTGTTTTGTGATGAAAAATGTTGAGGCTGCTCCTTCCGTTTGCATTCCCACTGCTAAATTTCTAACTATTTTTACCATATATTAACAAACCACTTAAGCACAAAATTTTCCCCTTGGAATTATTTTTCCTTTCATTTCAAGGTGGTCTTTCTCTCACTCAGTAGAATTCTCTTTCTCTGTCCCATCCCTGTAGAGGAAATATAATTTTACTTTGGCCTGCCTCTCTCAACCCTTCCTGGCCTTAAATTATATTGGCAGTTGCACAGGCCACAGCTCTCTTGTGAGGCTTTCCTACTGTCAATTTTCTTTTTGTTTCACCTAGTAGAATGCGGTGTCTTTGCCTTTTTCATTATGGACGTCATCTCATCCATGAAGTATCTTTTTTCTTTTAAAAAATCATCTTTTTCTTTATTGCTTTGGCTATGATCTATTTAAAAATTCTGTTCAGTCTTTGTTAATAGATCTATAACCTCTGAAAATATTTTTCTAGCATTTTTCTGATGGTGTTCTCTCATCCCATCCCCATCTCCTTTCAGGCATGCTAAAAGGAGTGATAAAATCAGAATTAGTGAGATTTGAACAAAGTGTTGAGATCTCTGTGATGATGGGAACTCTGGGACCGTTATCCAAAGGTTCATCTTGCTCTCCTCTGGGTGTTTTACATTTGCATACAGAGACACCAGTACTTCTCATCTGAGCTGTCAAAAACCCACCTGCTTCTTACTGTAGCTCTAGGAAGAAAGAACCATTAGAGCTCAGACCGCTAGCAGGCAGGCATATTCATAGAATGGCTGGAGTTGGAAGACCATTTAGTTCCAACCCCCCTGCTGTGGGCAGGGACACCTCCCACTAGACCAGGTTGCTCAAAGCTCCAAGCTGGCCTTGAACGCTTCCAGGGATGGGGCATCCATCTCTTCTCAGGGCAAACCTCTTCCAGAGTAAAGAATTTTTCCTAATATCTAATCTCAATCTACCCTCTTCCAGTTTGAAGCCGTTACCCCTCATCCTATCGCTACACTCCCTGATCAAGAGTCCCTCCCAATCTTTCCTGTAGGCCCCCTTTAGGTACTGAAAGGCTGCTATAAGGTCTCCCTGAAGCCTTCTCTGCTCCAGGCTGAACAACCCCAACTCCCTCAGCCTGTCCTCACAGCAGAGGTGCTCCAGCCCTCTGATCATCTTCATGGCCCTGCTCTGAACCCGCTCCAACAGGTCCATGTCCTCCTTAGGTTGGGGGCCACAGAGCTGGATGCGGCACTCCAGGTGGGGTTTCACCAGAGTGGAGCAGAGGGGCAGAAGCACCTGCCTCAAACCTGCTGGCCATGTTTCTGCAAGCAGCAGAACTGCATCCCACCTGATGATGTATCTGACTCATTGAGCAGTGTGAAGGCTTTGCAGCATGCGTTCAGTGGTATGACTAATGGTGTGTTTTGCTTGTTTTTTCTTTCATCCTTTCCCTAAAAAGACAATTATGTGCATAGCAAGGTGCTTTCTCCTGCAGTGTATTTTTCTAATGCTTTATTTTGCGTTCATCATCTTCTCTCCTCCACTCCACAAATCACTTCTACATCAAACAAATTGGGAGATTTGTGACTCTCCTTAATTGCTGAGAATGTTAATACTAGGGTATTGAACTGGTTCCCGCGAAAGATTCAGAAAATAGACTAGTTAAAGATTTTAAATGTAATCTCTACGCTGTATTACTGATTGCCTTGAAAGTAAGAACTGATAATGCTGAACAAGGCTTAATACCTTAAGAAACCCAGTGTTACATTAAATTGCATTTCAGTTTTACCCTGGATACTGTACACAATTTGAAAGATTACTACAACATATGGAGTCATATGGTTTGTTCATGATTCTAAAGTGCAGATCATAATGATTTCTGTTCACCTTCATGAAAGAATGCAGAATATCCAAAGGTGGCAACCTGATGATGGGATTATGGCACATCTCAGATAGGGCCACATGCCTGGCCTTGCACCGCTGCGGTTAATCATGCAATAAATCTTTCACTGTCATCAGCTAATGGAAGACTTGCATCATGGGAACAATGACGAAAATGGCAAAATAGTCCTGCCATCTTTGTCCATTCACCAGGGAGAGCAAGGAGATACCCTGTCCCAGCTCTGCCTGTTCCTGTAACCAGCCCTGTGCATACATAAATTTTCTCTTGAGTCCTCCAAAGCTGGAGAGAAGTCGAGGTGCTGCCCAGCAGCCAGAAATGTGTCTTCTCCCTTCACTTCTTCCCGTTTCAGCTCCACCACAAGATGGATTTATCCCTCCAGCTTGACGTTATCTGGGGAGTATGAGGCAGTGCAGGACTCAGGAGAAAAAGGCTCATACTCTTCTATTCAAACCCGGTTTGTATTCATGCTGGGTAGTTTCTGCAAAGTAAGGCTAGAGCCTATAGCAATAAACAGCAAACTTTCTAATCCACTAGCTCCAAACACTTTCAACTGACCCATCTGCTACGAAAACAATACTGTTTGCCACAAATATTTGCACATATTTGATACTGTGAAATTACACGTGGCTGAAAGACTATTGATTTTCTTTTTTCTATGCTTGTTTTGATTCCCTAGAACAATACATTGTACATAATGTTTTGGGGTTTGTCTCTTCTGGGAGTCCATGCTTTTTCAGATCAGACTGAGTAATTTTGAAAGTTGCTGCTGCCTTATTGATTTTCTGCCCAAATCCATTTTGCTAAGTAAACTGATATAGGAAGTAGGGCTTGAGATCATCTCACAGGCACAATAACCAAGCCCTACCCCTTTCCAAAACACCAAAGCTTTTATAATCTTTAAAACTGATTCGTATTAGACCTTGGTGACCTGTAAAATAGGAAAACCTCAGCTCTGCTGGGTAAGATGGGATAAAAATAAACAAGTTTGCAAACCCATTTTCCCTTGCTCACTCCGTCCTTGCAGGGGCGAGTTCTTTTCTGTGGGCTTCCTCTCAGTCACCTCAGCCCTCGCCAACTGCAGAATTCCTTCAGTCCCGTCACGGTTCCTGAGGAAAGACCTTGCTATCCACCGCCAGAGAGACCCAGCGTGTCCACACCTCTTCCTGCAGCAAACAAGCCAGCCCTCTGTCCATTCCTTAGGGCCTGCTACCTCCCTGGTACTAGAAGGTTCTACCAGGCCAGGGGCTCCATGCTCCCTCCGGGCTGGGATGCAGCTGCCGCAGCCAGCCCTCCTCTCCCCTGCCACCCCGTCTCCTTCACTAAAACCTCTCCTGTGACTCTGGCAGCTCTCCTTCGCTTTCCGAGGACCAGGATGGAGCCTTTCTGTGGCAGGATGGTGAGTCAGGGAAGCGAAGGGGTGGGGGGTGCTACGCTTTTCCCAGCCAGTAAGTGCGTGGTCTGGCTAACGGCTGCCAAAATGGCTGCCAGGGCTGCAAAATGGCTGCCAGGGCTGCAAAATGGCTGCCAGGGCAGTCAAGGCACCTACTCTCCTAGGCCTGTTTGTATTCTTGTAATGCTGCCTTTATTTTTTCCTGTTGCTGTGCTTCCGGCCCAGTTTGCCGGCAGTGGTGGAGCTGGTAGAGCTTTAGTGCATAGGTGGAAAGGGGCAGTAGGCCGCACAGGACATCAGAGGCATCAGGGCAGCATCTGAGTCCAAGACTCAGTAAGTGGCAGGTTTTAGGTTTTTTTGTTGTCTTTTTCTTTCTCCTAATAAGAGCGAGCAAATGAGCAATTACCAAGCAGTATGCAGTAAATTAAGTTTACGTTGTTCTTTAGACTGGACTTCCCTGGCTTCAGTGCCTTTCCGGAGAGAAGTAGCTTGCGGAGTTAAATCATCTTCTTTCAGGTGCTTTTCTAGGGAGTGCCCCATTGCAGCACCTTTACAGATGAGTAGGTCTCTGTTACCAAGTGTCCTGGTTCCGGCGGGGACAGGGTTAATTCTCCCCAGGACACAGGTATTCCATGCCATGGGAGCCATGCCCACCCTGAGCTGCTGGGGGGGGGGGCAGAGGCCTCCCCTTGGAGCGGGCTGGGGGGTCCTGGGTCCGCTCGGTGAGCGGCGGTTCCGTAATCCTGTTTGTATATTCCTCTGTCCATGTTGTTGTTGTTGTTTTCTCTTGTTCCCTTTGCTGTTCTGTTAGACTGCCTTTGTCTCAACCCAAGAGTTTTGCCTTTTTCTTCTGATTCTTCCCATATTGGGAAGGCCCGAGCGAGTGGCACGTGGTTCTTTGTTGCCGTCTGCGGCCAAACCACGACACCCAAGTGACTGTGTCGTGGTGATCGGGCTTTTCGTCATGCTCATGCGGAACGCTTCAGAAAGAAAGAAACCATTCACAGAGTCTGGGGAATAAATACTCCCCGTCCCAAATGGGGTTAGCTCAAATGAGGTATGGTTTATTCGCCTAGGGTTGCAGGGATATGCTATATCACATTTTGGTTCATACAAATGATAAACGTTGTAAGATTCTGTGTGAAAGTTTTTTAATAATGCTGGATATTGATTTCTACATTTCCCATAGTATAACAGGCATTTACATTGCAATGCTAAAACCCCCACACTTTATCGATGAACAGTGTTTTGCATAGTAGTTGCATGGTATTTTCCTGGCTTACCTGTGTGGGTAATATCTCTAACTTCTGAAAAGAGGTTTATTTGCATTCCGTGAATAGTGGCTTAGGAATTTCGTGGCATTTAATTCGTTTTGATTTTACCTATAACAAGGTTTAATTAGTTTTGTGAGTTTTGAGATCTCCTGGATTTGGGAGCAATGTAAAAATTCAAATCATAGCAGGACAATTACTAAATTTTATAGTGGCGTTTTTCTTGGATTAGAAAACTATATTAGCAGGCATCCATTTGATCGTGTCACCTGATCTCTTGTATAAAAGACTGCAGAATTCTCAGAGGTAGTTTGGTTAAACTAGTATGTATCTCTTTAAAAGAGACCTTGATTTAGAAATGACTTGATTTGGTGCTTTTAAAGTTATTTTTAATTAATTAAAAAGTTAATAATTTATTCAACTTTTTCTAAATGAAAGTATTGATAATGGTTTGTGTATTAGAAAAGTATAAGGTTCTAATTCTTTCAAACTGAGAATGTTTGCGTTCTTGGCAGTGGGGTGCAGGGTTTAAATACCTTAATTTCAGACCTAAAGAAAAATCATCTATGCCATGTACTACAATAAGGCCTCAAGCAAGGTATTTTATTTTTTTTTTTTTACCAAATCAGGATAGCTTTTGCAAAAATATGTTGTCTTCAAAAATATAAAAAATGGTTCTATGTATGTTTGTTACCCAGCATCAATGGTAAGAGACGTTCTCGCTTATTTACATGAGCTTGCTTTTTGAAGTACTAATTTTCTGTGGGTTCATGTTTGACATCTTTCCAGCAAAATTTTGAGAAATAGGGCTTAAGATGCAATTATGTATATAGAATTGAAACAAGCTATCAAATTTCTGTGCATTAGTGGATAATTTCATAAAATCATTTTCCTGAATGTGCTGTTGTGCAGAATGTATGGAAGAACATACAAGGCCAAAAAGAGGTTTGCAAGAACTCTCTGGTTGTTTCTCTAGGTAGGCTTCCAGTTGGCACAGTGTACAGCTTCCTTTTTTAAATAGCTGTTTAGAAAGCTGCTCACTACTTCATAAGTTTTAAGTGAAGCTATTTTTAAGGCCAAATCTATGATTATTTAAACAAACAAACAAACCTACAAAAACCAAAACAAACAAAAACCAAAAAAAACAACAAACCATCAAACTGCAACCTGAAAAAGTATAGTGGCTTTGGGTAAAGGATTGAGAAATCTGCCTGGAGATATTGATGGCACTGCTTCTGTATGGAGTGTGACAAGGGCAAGTGAATATGGGTTACAATCAGAAAGGATGTATTTTACTTGCTATCCTGGGTGATATCTATAGGTACAGGTGTTTTGCTTTCAAATATACTTGCTTTATTTGTAAGCTATATAGAACTAACATAAATGAAGACAAGAACAGACTCTGAGATGGAAATAAAGGAGACAAGGAAAGATAAGCATGGATTTCTAATGCTATTTTGTGAGTTTGGATGGAGAAATTTACTTTTGCGGATGAGACCTTGGTTCAGGTGATTTCATAATTTCTTCTGACAGACCTTTGGGGAAGGATTTATGGTGGGGCGTGAGGGACTCTAGTTTTTCCATTGCCATGCTATTGCCCTGTAACATATCTGCTCTGTACGGTTATATAGGAAGCTGTGCTCGGCGTCAGCAAAGTAGGGAGGAAAAATCATGACTGATGGCAGTCCAGAGACAGAAAAGTTGTTTTTCCAGCTACTGGAGGGAAGAATGAGAATACCCTTCAGGATTCTTACCTAAGGCTTAACAGCTGCTCGTTTCAGTGAAAGCCTAAGTGTTACATCAGTGACAGGTTTGGGTCAAACGAATGACCTGGGTCCTTGCTTTGATGAAAGTCGACTTTATAAAGGCTGGAAGGAAAATAGACTTAAAGTGGCCAGGGTCCATCATCAGGTGGGTTCTTCCTTAGTGGTTAGGGAAGAGAAACTGAGTTTGAAGCAGGTGACTAGCTGGCACCTACTGCTTGACCATGAGACTGTGGCATTTATTTTGACAATCTGTAGTACGATGTTTGAGGAGAAGGTGGACTGTGGTCACTTTAAACACTTTGATTTGTGGATTTCGTAAGCCATTCACATTTCTAATTACTAGAAATGTGTTTGGCCCCTAAATTCTTTGAATATGATTAATTAACAGCAGGTATAATGTCATGACATCTTTAAGTACTTGCACTGCTTTTAAATATCATTCCTTATGTGAAAAATTATTTTTCTATGAATAAAATAAATTTTTGCCATTTTGTTCACTTAGGTATGTGACTCAGATTTTTGTTAATCAGCTTCGTATCTCTTTGTGCCCTGGCTGCCCAGCAAACATAAACTATCCGTCTTCCTCTCTCTCCTCTCCCATTTTAAATGCAGTGACAAAACTATTCATCCAAACCCAGGAGCTACAGTAGAACAACCATCTACCCATTCAGAACAGCTTTCTTTTCTATTGATTGGCAACTGCACTCTTTTATAGCACAAAGCACACAGTAGCATTTCCTATTACAGACTGAAATTATATCATTATTTACATGTTTTTGTTTTTCTCTTTTTCTCAAAAAGTAATGAGTGCGAGGTTGTGTTGTGCATTGTAATACTGTTGGTAGCACTGAGCGAGGCAACCTTTTTGCATTACTGAGAGGAAAAGCTTCTCTTTGTGTTCATACTTGCTTAATTTTGATAGAGAATATCCCAGAGAGCTAATTTTCTGGTAGTTCAGAAGTGTTCATTGGAACTTATCACTGCAGCTTCCCAGGGATTAGCAAAGGTTGGACCTCAAAACCAACGTGGGTAGTATACATAATATTCTGCTGCAGTGAACTGCAAGTAGTGCCGCGTGTGTTGACTTTTAATAAGAATTAGTGTGTTTGTCCTCAGCTGTTTAAGGATTGTCGGTATCATATGTTAAAAGGGAGACGTTATAATATGAAAGGCACTTTATGACACTTCTACGTTTGTTTTGTCAAGAAAAACTCTAAAAGTAGTTTGAAAATTTTGTAGCAGCTTTTAATGAGAACTGCCATTAACAGCTGAATTTTCCCCACTTCTCAGGGACTTCATGTATGTATTCCGTTGAAATCTGTGTAAAGGACAAACTAGTTGGTATCCTAATCTCGGGGCATGAGGTTGTGCCAGGGCAGCCCCTATGAATGAAACGCTTCTCTCTAGGCCAGGAGCACAAACCAAGTCAGAGTTCGGTATAACCAACTGGCTTGGCCTGCTGCATTTTCAGACAGAAGCTTTAAAATCCCCTGTCCTGACCATTGTGTGCCCCTATTACCAACACCACGTCCTAGCACTGGCAGTATTTGTGTGCTGCGGCTCCACTGAAACCCAAGTGCTCCAGTGCTCTTGGAGTCAGAGACTAGTGGAGAAGGCGGTGAACTGGTGCTGCCAGATGCCCTAGTGCGCCAGGTAAACCTGTGCTCAGTATGTCTGTTGTCAGGCAGTGCCCGAGATAGATAGAAACAAACACCACTTCGCCATGAAGTTGGCATAAAAACATTAAGCATCATTAAAAGAATAATCCTGTTCCTCTTACCTGAAAAGCATAGTATATATTTAGGAAAAGTTGAAGTGGCTTGGTATACTGTTAATTAACATTTTTATAGAGGCACAGGATAAATTCAAGGATACTTAAATATACAAACTGCTTTTTAACTACCAGTTCAGATTTTTATGAGAAATTGTGTTATGAAAGTTACAAAACAAAACAGTCTTTCCACCTGGGAGCCGAATTCTAGTAGTTTATATGTAACAACCAAGCTGTATCAAGGCAGCGTTTTGCCAGATATGTTTTATGCTTCCTAAAGACTACTTGAAACTATTTCTCATAGAAATCACAAAACTCTTAAGTAAAATCACATGATTAAATAACTTTTGAATAGCTTGCTAGCATTTGTTTTTGAACCTTGTTAGCTTGCATGGCTGGAACATGCTTTGTGTTTTGGACACCTGTGGCCACCACAACTGTGTTTAGGAGATAGCTCATGGGCTTTGTTATTAAAGCAGGTGTTCCTCTGGTGTTTATTCTCAATTGCTCAAACTTATGTGTGACAGTGGGATTGGCTGCTGAGCACCATAAAAAGCGACATAAAGCTATGATTTCAATTGAATGGATCCATCAAATATCGCTTTGAATTTGCAGTGAGTGGGAGGATTTGTACATTGCTGCATAAACCTTAGGAATAAGTTTTGGTCAGGAAATCTAATTATCAATATTTATATCAAGAATTGCCATTCTGAAAAGTGTTTTTTTATAACATTACTGTTTTACAAGGAATGCAGTCCAATCCTTATATACCAGTATAAAATTGCAGTACTAAGGAGAAGACACACACACGCACACCCCACCACAAAACACCAGCAAATCAAAGTTCTATGATTATGTTAATGAATTAAACATTAAGCATGACACTGTTTTTAAATGCACATGATTAGATTGAGATTAATTGGAAAGAGAAAATAGCATAACAATGCTGATCCCTTGAGAAAACAAGGCTGACATTTAATACAGCTTTTAAGTAAGACAAATCAGTTTTATTGTTTATCATGCATGTTTTATAACCATTAGCACACTTGAAAAATGGAAAAATCCTTGTGGTTGTAAGAATTTTAAACTTCTTTACCTTTATTCCGTTATAAGATCTATCTTTTCCTCTTTCATCCATCTCATCTCTCTCCTATCCTCAGCAGTTTTATCAGTTCCTTGGGTTTGTGTTATCTCCACCACACCTCTTCCAGTCCAGGAAGAATATTATTTTTGCTTGTGAACTGAGATTTAGAAAAAGCAGATGATGAGGTCTGTGGGTAGGTCTAGCCAGCAAACAACGGTATGTCATACATTATAGCAGGTAGTAGTAGTAGTGAGATAAAGTGGTATGTAATTCAAAACACACTGACAACACCAACATGCCACAACATGCTATCGGACGTTTTTTGACCAGGTAGCCAGCTCAAGACCAGATCACGACGGGATCTTTCCCACTGACATTTCTGTTAATGATGTTACTCATGCTATAGATAAACGTTACATTGTAGAGGTATGTTTTGAAAGACTGTAATCAGTCTCTGGATTTCTTGCATCTAAGTCTGGGGCCTTGATCATTGGACAACATTCCTTTCTTACTAACACATAGTATATGCTGTTTCATTTCTAAAATGCAATATCCAGCATTATCTTTGTTACTTGCAATGGCTTTCGCCAAAGACTTACTTCTCCCTAGCTGATGAAGTCACAGTGAAATTGCAAATGACTAAAAAAACAAAGTGAAAGGGAGTCCAGAAATAAAGGGGATGGGGAAAAAAACATGCAACTTTTTTTTTTTAATCTATTCAGTTCTTAAATTTAGGATCTCGTAACACTAGACTGTGGTCTCTGCTTTAGTTTAAATTCTGGCTGTGATGAATTTGTACACTTCTTGATTAGAATGTAGTTCACCAAAAATTCCAATTTGTGTCCAGCGTTAGTTTTGTGTAAATGATTTTTGTATATTTTATCAACTATTAATATTGAAGTGAATATTTCAGTAACTTACTACAATTATAAGTTGTTATTGTCTAAGGAAGATAACTGAAAAATGTCCTAAGGCTGAGCAACTGTGAATAATAGAGATGAAAAAAATAATAGCAAGTTAGTGGTATTTTGCACGGACACCTTTTGCCACAGATGGTAAAAAAAACCCCTATGTATCTTGTAACGGGTCTTATCTGGAGCAATGTTCTCTGCTTCATAAAAGAAGCTTTAAGCATTTACATGTGAGCCTTCATGACTCTGCTCTTTTTTCACTTTGCACCTTCCTCGGCTCCAGAGGCTACGTGTAATACTGTTGCAGATGAACGTAAATCAGACTTGAATGCAAACTCTGTTTTGTTTTCTCATGTTTCTCCTTTCATACTTCCATCAGTAAGGCAAAGATGTATGTCTAGTATTACTCCTCAAAGGATTTTTTCTAACTTTGTTTCAATGTCCATAAGAACTGAGTCAACAGCTATTCATGCTTTCTCAGTTTTCTACTAACATGTGCAAAGTTGCATATTTATTGGAGAAAACCAAGAAGTCTGGCTATATGTGTTTGTCTAGTTTACACACATGTGTGTGTACTCTAATTATTATATATGGATATACATATTTGTAGGTATTTATATGTGCATTCATACCCTTCACCACTGCCTCTTCATTTGTACTGCTTGACTCTGTAAACTCATGCTAAATTTCTATACTCCTTAATCATATTTTACTTCATGGTAAAAAACTAACAGTTTGTAGTTCAGCATGTACATACGACTTTTTATTGATTAAAAACTTAAGGAAGTTTTTAGAAGTAAGGAAGTTTTAAGAAGCATGTAAGGAATGATCTTTGTTCCAACATGTATTGAATAGAACAGAGCACAATGCCACAGTCCTGCTCAGAACTTTACAGTTTGGGCATGTAAACATAACAAAGTGCATATGGCTTTACAACATGTCTGTTTGGTTTATTCCTACTAAAAGTGTGTTTCAATACTTATGAATTATTTCATTAATTTATGCAGGTTATAACTGCACTTTGCTATTACTTTCACATAACGGTGAAAATTTTTTTTAATTAATTTCATCAAGTAAAACAGCCAATTTCCAAAAAATGCCAATATCTATGCATTTCAGATTCAGGTTGTCTTAATTCTTTGTCTCTCTGAATGTGTGTATGTATGTGCCTACAAATAAAAAGACAAAAGCTGTTTAATACCATGTTGAAGGCAATTGGTAGAGTGTTTAATTTCATTTGGTTGTGAATACCTTGAGTCTAAAAAATGAAAAAAGTTAATGTTATTTGATATGATATTAGATGTGGTATAACGATACTAGAATAGTGAAAAACTCTCCTATCTGCAGAGTACGGTCTCACCTTACAACATGCAGTGTGCCAATATTGTTATTCTTGTAAAAGGATTTAAATTCAAACCTTTTGCTCATGTATTGACTCTCTGTTACCATCACTTTTATCTTGTTAGGCTGAGATGGTTTGTTTATTGTTGCATATATACATATATATATATATATATATATATATATATGGTAAGCCCAACTATGATATAGCTTTCTGGGTGTAATTATCTATAAGCAGCAAAGTTTTTCAGATTAAGAACAGTGCAGTAAGGACCCTTTTGGCTGCTGACCAATCCAGTAAGCACTCTTTTGGCTGCTGACTGACTTTTTCACTTTGCAGGGTTTTTTAAAACTTTTAACATACATAGTCTGCCATATACACTTATTTATTTCAAACCAGAAACAGTTTTCTGTGCCAAAAATATTGTCAATTTACAGCTCATTTTGACCAATATCTTCTGTCCAAAACAGATGCTAAGAACATAGTAGCAGAACCCCAAAAATGCTAGAAAATAATTTTACAACATCAATGAAAAAACATCATTAAATTAAAGAAATATAATCCATGGCTTAAAACATGTGTTTATTGTGTGCAAGTGCAAAGCCTACCTGGGAAGGTAGTTAAGGATGTGATTGCATTTCTGATGAAGGAATCAGTGATACTGAAACACGTAGATAGCCCTTGAATTGAGATGAGAATTTCGATTATGGTGCTGTAGCTGATATGGTATTTTAGACTATAGAATTTAGAGAGGAGCTTAAGAAAGTTCAGAGATTGTGCTATTTTTTTCATTATATTAGCAAAGTCATTTCGACATACTAGGTTCCATTCACTTCTCTGCAAGTCTAAAAGATGTTGGAATACTGGGAAGAGCTCAAGAAAACACAAACAACAATTTGAACTCAGGAAACTATGTCTAATAAGGAGACTTTGGAAGTTGTCTTGATTTATGAAAGAAGATTACTTTAAGATTCTAGGGAGAAAGATATATGGCAGAAGATGGTTCTTGAATCTAGGATAAAAAGTTGGAAAGAGATCTGAGATTCAAAAGCTTAGGAGAAACTGATCCAAATTATAAATAAGTTGATTATTTTGAATTGAAAATAGCATGCCTGCAAGTATGAGGGAGATCCCATTACTTTTAGAATCACAGTGAATTTTGCAAAACATATTGTATATGGGATGCAGTAATTAAGGCAAATTATTTTCCATGGCATATGTTTTGCAGAAGGTTAGACCAAGTGATCTTGGCATGGCCTTTTAATGTAGAATACAACCTATTTAATGAGACGCTTATTGTGGTACTACACAAAGGAAGTACTTTTCCTGCATCTTAGAAAAATAAATTATAAAGTATGTTTCTCTTTATTATTCTGTGCTTGGCACGGATAATAAATTATGGTAAATTGTATTTTGGTGTTTCTTACTATAGTTGATTTGGCCAATAGATAATTGAGGAGGGCAGATTGATGTTAGTAATATATGCAGAGCTGATGCAGATATCTTAAGGAAATAACTGTGAGAAAACAAATAGAAAATATAAAATTCTGTGTACCTTTAGTTGTTTGGTTCTCATTAAAAATCAACAATGTCCAAAATATTGAATAGTCACTTGACCTTTTTGATAAAATCGATATGCCCTCAGTCAGATACTTAGTAAATTTACTGGAATTCCTTTTCATCAGCAGATTTACCTTCCCACCTGTGTTCAGAGAATTAAAAGGGTAGATAAGGTCACACGTGCATGCTTGCTGCACATAGTTGCTGATATATGAAGTAATAAGTAACAGAACTATATCTTATCTGACAAAAATTACCAACAATGGTATAGAAACTTTAGGATTAGCAATTACGTTGTATTTATTTATGAGCAATTATACCCTTAAATTTAGCAGTGATATTTTTTTTCCTTACAAAGTTTCATCGTGGTGTCTGGATTTCCCCTTTGTTTTTGCTAATGCTTGAACTCTTGTCACACAGCAGCCAGTATTTTTAGCTACTAGACATCAGTTTTTCTGAGTGTTGAATTTTTTTTTACAGGCTGTCCATTGGAAGAGTTAACCTGCTACAATAGAGAGCCGATACTGCAGATGGTGTGAAATTTACAGCATGGCTTTATTACATGCAATAATTATATGAAGGAAATATAAACTTGACCTTCTTCATAGAAAAATACATTTATTTTTCTCGTCACCAAATCATATCCATCTTTCATTCAAATGAATGCACAAGTGGTTTAAATTTAATTGCATGGTTTGGTAACCAGATAAACAATTGTGGCTGCTGAGACTGGATAAAAATTTTTATTCCTGTTTAGTCAAATTCTGTGGAAGTTCAACAAGAACATATTGTCTTGTACTGTTCACATTTATATGAAGGAACATCGGAATTCTCAGATTAGTAATGGATGTTCAACACACATACAGGATTCTGTATGTATTTTCAGAAATGCATTTTTATATGTAAATAGATATAGAGGATACATATATGCAGTTCCGTATGAAATGCATTTGAAAGGATTTTTGTAAGAAAATAGTTGATAGGATTGGAGATAACTAAATATGGATTTATATGCCCAATCCTAATAATTTAGCTTTATCTGTCTTAAGTTTTTTGTTACAAGGAAAAATATACACATGGAATGCATTTTAATACATTTCTAATAGTTCTATGCTAATTGTACTTAGATTAAAGTGGGGGGGCAGAAAACACTTCTCTTTATACGCAAGGTAGAATTATTGATACAATTTACAGATTAGTGATGGACATAGTAAACAGCATTTGTTCTCTTCATAGAGAAAATGAAAATGTTTGTGCAGCACTGTATACCTACATATACCATATGCAGTTCAATTCTCAAAAAATATTACAGTAGTTTTGTGGTTGTCAAGTATATTGACAACAACTTAAAATTCATTATCTCAGTCCAGGGATGCTGCTAAATGGTACAACGAGGAATTCAATGCTGTATTGAAGATCTGATCAAGGTCATGCATTGACCTGTTTTCTGGGACTGAAAGCAGTTTCTTTTGAGCTCTGTTTGAATGTGAGGTAGACTGACCTATAATGCTGATACTTAAACTACGAATTTGGCTATTGGATTATTGTATATTTCAGGGATAGCACTGAACAGCATGCCTTAAGCTAGGGCACAATTTAATTTTTATGTGGAGTTCTTAATTTTTTTCATACTTGGTGTCAGTGGTGGAACAAGCATAGGTGGTATTAAATTGTTTCCAGCCTGTGAAGAGTCAGCAAATCAAAAGGAGTACATTTAATGTTGCCAGCAATAGGTGAAGGTTGGTTTGCAGTAGACCTCTTGTAAAAAGTGGCAAAAATCTATCCCAATTGCAGACTTCATATAGAAATTTTATAGTGGTTAATGTGAAAAAATCATATGATTTACATAGTATTTTATAGTAATGGTTTATTCCTGAATCAAAACCTTGCAAATATATCTAGTCATGTAACAAAACATGTTGGCAGTGTCAGCTGATTCCATCTACGTACTGCTCTTTAGAAACTCTCTTACATGATTGGATAATTTTATTTTGTGTAAAAGTCTAAAATTGCAGTGGTATACTATGAAATCTTAGAGACATCTTAGAAAGAAGTTTGTTTCAAATGGCAGTAAGTGAACTGAAAGAAAGAAGATGGTAACATGGATGCTCTGAATCGCTTATTGGAATTGACTATTTGAATTCTTTTTAACTGAAGATACAGAAGGAATTTATATGTCTGAATTAAGCATGTAAACTTGCCAGGTAAAGATAAATGACAGAATATAAATGTGTTTAAAAGAAAATCCAAAGCAACCGCAGTATCTAGCGACATCAACAAACCTAAGGAAAAATTAGGATGAGCAACTTTGGGAGACGAAGTAGTGTTTGGCAAGTGAATAAATACCTGGAAAAATGGAAAGGTTATGGGAGCTAGATATGAGTATAAAAGAAGCTGGATACATTTTTGATTTATAAGGAAAGTGAATGGTAGAAGAATGTATCAAAAACTATTAAAACCAAAATCACAGAATCGCAGAATCTTCATGGTTGGAAAGGACCTTTGAGATAGAGTCCAACCAAACAACCTACAATCTCTGCCCTTCAGAACATGCCCTGAAGTGCCACATCTAGACGTTTCTTAAACACCTCTAGGGATGGTGACTCAACCACCTCCCTGGGCAGGCTCTTCCAGGGCCTGACCACTCTTGCAGTAAAGTCATTCCTCCTAATATCTAACCTAAACCTCCCCTGCCGCAGCTTCAGACCATTTCCTCTGCTCCTGTCATTCTTCACCTGGGAGAAGAGGCCAACCCCCACCTCTCTCCAACCTCCTTTCAGGGAGTTGTAGAGGGCAATGAGGTCTCCCCTCAGCCTCCTCTTCTCCAAGCTAAACATGCCCAGCTCCCTCAGCCTCTCCTCATAGGACCTGGTCTCCAGACCCCTCACCAGCCTGGTAGCTCTCCTCTGGACACGCTCCAGCACTTCAGTGTCCCTCTTGTACAAGGGGCCCCAGAACTGAACACAGCACTCGAGGTGAGGCCTCACCAGTNGCACTCAATCCCCTCATCCAGATCATCGATGATGATCTTAAACAAAACCGTCCCCAAAACTGAGCCCTGAGGGACACCACTGGTGACCAGCCGAATCACAAGGAAATATCGTGTGAAGTTGTATGACAAGGGTGAGTATTTCCAGAAGTTCTAGAGAAATGGGAGAGGTTCAGGGGTGCTTTGTCAGGTTTAACATGAATTACAAGCAACTTTTTTTGTGGGTGGGAGGGTGGCGAAGTTGGGGAGGGAAGAGGGGGGAAGAGCGGAGGGGGCTATGACAATTTGTCAATCTTAACTTTGTTTGAATAGAAATACCCATTCCTTCACTGAAACATCTTTTCTAGTTAGTCATGTTAATGCTGGGATGGAGCTTTTCTCAGGAGGACCAATGAGCCCAGACTTCGCAAGTCAGCGACATTCCACGGCCCTGTATAAAGGAAAGACAGTAGGCAGAAGGAAAGGGCAGGGATCAGATGCTAAGCAAAAAAACTTGTCAAGTAATAGAGTGAGAGTGGTGAGTGGGTGGGATCCTAATTCTACCCTTACAACGTTGTAGTCTACAGCACTGAGAAGTTCTGCGATGGTCTGTAGGAAAGTAGAATTGTGAATTCAGATGAGGATAAGGCCAGGAAGTAACCAACAGCTTTTGCGAGGCAGGGCATCCCAGAAAAGGGGATGTCAAACTGTTTTTTGTGAAAGTTATAAAGAGCAGAAAAAACGGTATTTGTGACTTTTTTAAAACTTTTTGGTTTAAAACATTTTGCAGAGAATCTCCCTTTGCTTATTGTGTGTAATACTGTGATGTTTTTTTCATAAGCTGCTATTTTCATGTTTTATTAAACTTCTGAGCTGATACATTTTTCAGGTTTTTGACTGTGTGGTGCTAATAATAACCAGAAAAATGTGTTGTCAAGAGCTTTTTGTTGAACTGGACTTAATATATTAATAACAAATTATTCGGTGTAAGGGACCTAAATTTGGGTGTAGTCAATTTATGCTTAAATTAAGAAGAAAACTTGGTTTCTCTATAATAATGGTTGTTCATTTATTCCCAAGAACGTGCAGTTTTATATGTCAATTCTTTCTTCAAATTCAGGCTGACAATGTATAATCTTACTATGAATAGTTTGAAAGAGTGGAATATGACTGTATCATATTACTGAAGAAAAACTACTTGGTATTAATTTAAATATGAGGAAACTGTACCATTCATCCCAATATTACTTTCTAGTGTCCGGTATTGTACAACGTAGGTGACTGTACATGCAGCTACACTTAAATGATACAATGTAAGCAAAATTAGTTCTTTGGTTCTTCTGGAGAAGAATGGGTTATACAGAAGAACAACTGCAGTTGTTTGTCTCCAGATCCTTATTGTGAATTTATCTTGATTTAGGACTGACTGAAAAGTATTTGATGTCTGAGTTTTGACACAGTCACAAAATTGAGAACAGGGAAAGGTCTTAAGTGGAGTTGAAAACAGTGTAAGCAGGAAAAAAAAGAATATGGAGATGTAGTTAAAAGTTTAAAAAGAAAAAAAGTGACTTATTTTGGATCTAGCAAGCAAAGTATCTGGCTGTGATATTGTTTCGAAAGCTTCTCAAACTGAAGGGAGGTGTGTTTCCCGATTATATACGTAGATTGCATAGAAATGTAATGGAGGAATTAATACCACAAAGCAAGGTAACTGTGGCTGCATGTGAATACAAGTAAGTTTGATAACGCTTTATAAAATGTAAAACATACCTTAGTTCCTCTGGAACTCTTCTGCTCAATAGTTAGAAACCTAAGAATTTTGATCTTTAATTCTCAGTTTCAGTGAAATACTAGTTTATTATTGGAAAGAATTTTGTATTTGCCATCTTGTATTATCCAAGGTTAAAAAAAAATATTTTAAATATTATATGCTTTCACAAGTTAGGCTATTCTAATTAGCGTAAAAGGCTTGTTTTATAAGGCTTGAAAAAAAATCCATGGCATTGCATACCATATTTGGTCAACCTTACATGAGCTAATCTTAAATCAAAGAGAAGTTCATGTCATGATAAGCAGCAGCAACAAAATATATGTGTGTGAAATCTGATCTCCACTGATTTATTTTTATCTTTTAGAAGGGCTCTACGTAACAGAAATGAAGCACTGTGACTTAATGCTCAGAAACATATAATGAGTTCATTCTTCAGAAATGTTTAAGACTGAGTCTTTAGGGATTGCTGCGCTCAAATTTCTCTTGAGATTCAAAACCCACAGTGAGTAATACATACGCACAGAACAGTATCCTTCAGTTCTTAATTTTACCAGATGAAAACACAACTTCTCAAACTATCCAAATACTGTGTTCTCATGTAGAAGAGCTATACGGCAATTTTTAATCTCATATATTTTAAAATATTTTTAGAAGGCCTAAAAAACTATATCCATATGTCTTATTTTGATTCCCCAACTGTGACTGAGCATGAAAAACTGAAGTGGACAGAAAACTGTTTTTGGAAGGGTGAGGAGGAACCAATATTACGAAAAAGCAATGATAAAGTTTGTAATGGAATATTCCTTAGATGTATGGGGTTCTTGTTCCTCATTCAATTTACTTAGGAGTTTATGGAGCTTTTTTTTTTTAAATCTGTTTAGGTGCTTTATTTCGCAGAATTATATACAGACAGACCAGAGAAAGGTGTCCTTGTCTCCTACCTTGTACGTCTCCCTAACTTTCTTCTAGTTCTGTTGCAGAAATACTGTTCCTTTCTGCATGTTTGCTACTGCACTACTACTTCACTACTACCTTATTTTCAGACTTTCTAGTTTCAGAAAAGGGATGTTGTCAGATGCGTCGCTGAAGCTGTTTTTCATCTAGAGTCTGTCATGCTTTGCAGCTCAATAAATCATAGGTAATTAAATATTCTCATTTAGTGGCTACTTAAATTCACTCTGATTATGTAAGTAGATGTAATGATCCAAACCGTTGTGTAAAAGTTATCAATAATCTAAGGATGAAGAAAAGACACAATTTTCAAGATAATATATAGACATAAGGCTGTTGGGTGAAAGGTTCCTGATTGCTCTATTTTGCATATTCTTGGCATTGTGTCCTTCAGTTTGAACACCTAACATTATGTTTAAAAACCTGCATGTAAGGTGTCATAGAAATATTCAGGAAGGCATAAATGCTCTTGAGAAAGATATATAAGATTGTCCCAGTGATACTCCCCATCAGGAAGAACTGCAGGAAAATTTCTCTTATGGTTCCTGATGGCAAGTATGAACCTTGAGCATGTAAGAGGCTCGTGAACTCTGGCTCCTGGGTCGCTCTTCCTCAAATTGCAGGTTAAATGATCACACTTGAAAGAGCTGTAGGAGGTCATAGTGCTCCCATATTGTTAGCCTCATCTATGTATTCTTACATTGAATTGTTACGGTTTTGGCTTCAATAACAGCTTCTTATTTCATCTTCAGTTTACAAATTAGGTCTTTACAACTGAATGGAAATGAGGGATGATGATCTGTTATGTGCTGGTCTTCTTTGCTAATACAAAGTTTAATTTAAAAATTTATGAAATGTAAACCTTCGCTATAGTCAGTAAGCATTATGTTTAACTTATTCTATGAACTGTATTTACTGAAGGATTAAAAGATTGTGAAGTCCTTTCTTTGATAGCTTTGCATTGAAGCTGTAATGTTTTCCAATGTGTGCTGTACGTATAATATCTGTCACTTTGTGTGAAGTCTGTCTGGCATAAAAGATTTTGTGTGTGATGATATTTTACAGTGTTTTTTAATGATAAAATACTTGAAAGACAGCCAATAGAAAATGCTGCTCTAGCTCAAAGAATAACCATAAAAGATAATGCTTTGCTCAAAAAGGAGAGTCTTTTATTGTTGCTAACAATAATATCTAGGAGAATGGATATTTAAATCCTGTGCATCTCTTTCAGACATCCATCCTTCCACTATCGCATTCTTTAATGACAATAGGTCATGAATTATTTACTATATAATGCCATCTAATGTTTTCCTTTTTTATCTACTATTACTATATTAGATGAATTTGTTCACAATTCAATGGTTCTTGCACTGCTCTGGCTTTTGATTTTCCATAATACTGCATGCCAATGTATTATTTATACATTAATATACTTGTAGTTCTATTAAAGTTAGCATAGAAGAAAATTAGGCTTAACAATTTTAAGATTATGCCTTTGGTAACTGACAGTGGTTCTCATAGGATTTGGATGATCCATACTTGCCTTATGGGCATATTTTTGGTTAATTGGATAATGAAGAAATAAACCTTGTGTGTTCAGTTGTTAGGATTTACAAGACTTCATTCCAAATAGTAAGCTTGCTTGCATGCTTACCTCTGTTGTGAAAATACAGTTCCCTACCATAATGGGGGTTTAACAGGATGACTATAACAAACCAACGAACTTTCCTATTTAGAATCTTCATTTGTGTTGTGATCCACTAGAGTCACAAGACTTCTGTGGGGAATATTTACTGGGCAGTTTGTTTGCCCATCTCACTTCCCTACATTTTATTATTTTAGGGACCCAAACAAATCCTTGTAGCAGTGTAAATAATTTTGGCAGAAATCTTGATGGCTGACCTTGAGCTGGTGGCTAGATTTGTTTTAAGTACACGGGTAAAGAGAAAGCATTACTTTGGGAAAAAAAAAAAAAGTGGAATGTATGTAATTAGCCTTTTCAATGTTAATAGACTCAGTCTGGTAGTATGGGTGGCTAAGTTTAATAGTATAAAATACTATTATTTTTGCAAAGAAAGCTTTTGTTAATCAGCTAGTGAAGATGTTGTTTGGTTGGTTTTTTTGCCAAACTAGTTATGGTTTTTTGATTTACTGTTCTTTGCAGAGGGCAGAGATAGTACTGAATTTTCTCATAGAATCGCCTAGGTTGGAAGGGACCTTTCAGATCATCCAGTCCAACCGTCAACCTAACACTGACAAAACCCATCACTAAAACACATCTCTAAGCACTGTGTCTACCCATCTTATGAATACATCATTATGACAGGAGAAATTGATGGGTTTTGTGACCTAGTAATTGAGGTAAACAGTTTTTTATGGTAATCATTAAGGAATCCAGGACAAAATATCTGTGCCATTTCAATGTAAAACCCATAGACAATATGAAAAAAATGTTTTAAATTGCTCCTAGTTGGCAGCAATGGTATTTGAAAATGGTCCAAAGCTATATTATAAATAAAAGCTTACTGAAAATCTGAAATTTTTCTTGCGGAAACGCTTTAAAAAATGTAATAAGGTGCATCCGTCTTTTATTCAGATGGGAAGTTCTTTTCTAGCTCTTGGCAGAAAGGTATGTTACTCTTTTCTTGCAATGGTCTAAATAAAGAAGCTGACAAATAACAAAAACAATTAGTGCAGATACCTAATTGTCCATTTGGATTAACTTCTCTGTAGCTTAATTTGTTTGCTGCTGGTTTCATTAGCAACAAATAGTAAATGTGGCTTCATGGAGAAGTTGATACTCAACACAGCTGAAAACAAAGAGCAGTATAAAAAAAGACATTGAAGAGATAACTAAGTGTTGGAAAAAAAGTCATATTAGAATGCTTGTAAACAAAGAGGTGATGTACTAAATTCAGGTCTCGGTTTTCTTTTAATATTTTGGAGCAGCTTTAAAGTCATATCATTTCAATATATAGAATTATGTGAAATTGGGAACTTAATGTTCTAGCTTGCAACGCTATAAATGGGTATTCATAATTTATAAAATTATTTTTTATTACGGTGAAGTTGTGTTTTTCACTCTTAAAACCTGTGGGGAAATAGCTTCAGAAGTAGCCACAAAAGACTTCCTGAAAGAAGAAGCTGTTGAGGACACCCGAGTATCAGCATAGTGAGAACTGTGAATTGTAGTATCTTCGCTTTAAAGATTAGCGTAGAGTGGACATCAGTACCTTAACGTGATAAGGTTCGGTGTGGTCACATGCAGATTTTAATTATAACTTGTTTTACAGTAATTATACAAAGTAACTCCAGTCCAAATGAAAAAAAAAAAAAAAAGTCATTCCATTACTGTGTATAATCACTTCGATAGAAAAGTTATAGTATAACTTTGATTTTCTTTTGTACGTAGAATAAAATTATATTTTTACCAAAAATGCCATTCTTTCTGTAGAAAAAATCCCTATCAGTTTAGACAAGGATGTCAATATCCAATAGTTTTTGCATGTACCTTTGTAATTCAGCCACTTTCTTCCAGCCTGATATTGTTTCATTATTAGTGTGGTGGTTTCTTAAAGCATACGCTGTTTTTCCCCTGGGGATGGTGGAGGGGAAAGAGAGAGAGCCCAAGGCTGTGCTGGTCCAGAATCCAAAGTCTGAATAAGGCTGAAGAAAACAGTATCTGATGGCAGCCTTATATAAGGAGAAGAGGGAAAACAGTTAAATCACTTCTCTAGAACTATTATGATTTTTTTGGGGCACTTATTTCTAAAATTGTCTTTTATGTTTTACTTTAACTCTTGAAAATGATAACATGGATGATACATCAATAAGATACAACTTTAGTCCAATGCCCTGTTTTATCTCCAGTGAGGCTTGGAGAGTACCAATGATAATAAGGTGGCTGTTGAAAACTGTGTTTGAAACAGCGCTCTTCCACAAATGCTTTTAATGCCTCTAATATTTTCTTCTTTTCTCCCCATGGTAGGGTTCAAAGCCCTGTGTTTCATTTGTAAGTATTTCAGTATAGGGAACTTGAACCTCTCCAGAGCAGCCTCAGAGAGCAAGAGAACACATTTTGATGCTTGGAGTGTTGGACACTGCTGTTGAAATTGGAGTATACCAAATTGAGTGTAGCATCAAAGCATTCAGACTTAGTTGTTAAATCAGTTATATAGTTACATTTCTAGCTTAAACAATGTTATGTGGGAAGAAAATAAATAGTCTGTTAGAGCCAAGTTTTCGTGTATAATATTTCAGGATTTTTTCTTGGCTTTATGTATAATTTAGTCAAGAATTTAAGGTAATGAAATATGCTGAAATCTTTTGGTTTGGATTTAAGTGCTGGGATGGTAGGAAACATGGGAAACTTACAGTATACGTGACAGAATATTGTCATGCAGTATTTTAGATGTGTGTTCTCATCCTGAGATGTTTGCTTGTCCTAAATATGGCAAATAGTCATGTCTCTATTTCAGCTTGTTTTCATCTTTTGATGAATAGGAAATGATCACTGAGTATAATTTTTAGCTTTGTGGGCAAGTGAGTTTTTTGAACGATGCTTGTATAAAGAAGCTTAGGCTAAGTGATTTAACCTTCATATCAATACAAACTACTCATTAAAATGGTTGCGATCAGCTGTCCCTCAGTGAAAATGCATTTCCAGAGAGTAGAGGAACCCCATTTAGTACTGTTTTGTCTCAGGTTTGTATTCATCATTTAATGAGGGAACTAAAAGTTGTAACAATGCACTAGATGTGGTATCTACGTGTGCAGATGCATGCAAAAAACACGTAAAAGCTGAATTTTATTTAATTTTCTTAAACCCAGTTGAGAAACAGCTTACATGGAGTAACAATGGTAAATTTCGTATTTAGGAAAAACGCAATTCCAATTTAGTCTATAATGATGCTTTAGGAGAAGGTCCTCTTATTAACCATGTCAGTCTGATTGCTTTTCTGACTGCAGTTTTCAATTAGGCATAATGTGTTCTATTCATGTGTGAAAGGAGTGGAGGTAGGCGAAGATTTTTTTTTTTTTTATTAGCAAATCATGAATTTGAGTAAGCACTTACAAGAAAACAGTGTATGGTAGCTGTATGCAAGTCATTTTCTAGATTGAAATAAATGTAGCTGCCTTGATTAAAGGTTCACTTCCTGAAATGCTGTCTGTCACAAAAAGGTTTAGAGTTCTGTTCTTGTTAGATAGTTTGAAAATGGTCATATGATAAGTCAGTAAAAACCTAGGCAGTGTTTGACTTCACTTATACTAGTCAGTAAAGAACTCGTATATTTTACACAGAAGAAACTGTCTCAACACATTGAATCTTATTTTTCAGAAGGATGTTTTTCTACTTTTGAACACTTTGGTTTATTTAATGGGTTATAAAATAAAAACTTTTTCTAATATTCAAAAGTTAAACAAATTAAGTTACGCTGTATTTCTCATGGTATCTGTCCCTTTCCCATACCTCTTCTGTGCCTTGATAGACAGATAGCAATACTGTAATGTGGAGAAGTAAGGGGAGGACCTCTGTTCACAATCCCCAGGTGCACGTATGTATCTGTGTGAAGGAACATACCATCTTTAAATTCCTGTTGTAAAACCTAACCAGTAAGCTGTGAATACTCCCACATAAGTTCTTACAGCTGAGAACTGAAATGATTGCTCAGTAAAACACCGCTGCTGGATGAGGAGTAGTAGGATTCCTTAGAATAAGAGCGGAGGCATGGGAGGAAAAAAAAAGGCACATAATCTGTAAGAGAGCCTTTGGAAAACAATGTTAAACTAGCCTACTTAGCAGAAAAGTACTTCTTTTTATAAATTGTTTTTTATAGTGTATTTTGTACTTCCAAGTGTTCCATGGACTTGTATCAGGTAGCTGCACTCTGCCGATCTCTCCAAACATCAAGATATTCTGCTCAAACCTCCTCCACAATCTGCAGTGACCTCTTGATCATTGCATGGCTTCCTGTTCCTGGGAGGAGTAGGTCCGAGACAATCACAGGGGCCTGCTCTGCCAAAGTGATAACATTGATTTAGATAATTGCGATTTATTGCTTTTAAGAGTAGAGCTCTGTCTTTTATGCATGCTACTAGGTCATGGCAGAAGCTGTAACTTCTCTGATTGGAGTCCACAAAAGCTGTTCCTCTTCAGTTTTTGTAGAGAAGTCCTGTGACCTTTCAGATGGGTTTTGCTACAATAGTAGGTAAAGCTTGAAAGGGTCCATTACACAGGGCAGAACCTCTGTTGTCTTTATTGTGGTCCAGTTCAAATGAAATATGTTGGTTAAAATAAAAGGAAGGACTCGCCTCTATCTACAAAAACTCATAGTATCTGGAAATGGAATTTTCAATTCAACAAAAACCTATCCATTTAATTACTAGCTGGTAGTTAATTAAATGTTCCTTTTTGCTAAGCACCATTGCTTGTCTGTCTCTGCTTTTGGACCTTCTTGCATCATGACATGTAACTTAAGTTAGCATTACTGGCAGGCTTCAGCTTCGTTCCTTTTTGGTGTTTCAGATTCATGCTTCTTGCTTTCACTTATGTTTCCGGATGCATATAGCCATATGTCATACTCCTAACCTTTGTCAGCCATGAGTAACCTTGTAGTTGTATTTTCACATGAACTGCGCTCATCCTGTTACTTTGGAGTGTCAGTTAATGGGTTTTTTGTTTTTTGTTTTTTTTTTCTGGTCTGAGATCTAGTTGTTATTTTCTGGGACAGGGAAGAACAGACACAAAATTTTAGTGCACCTTTCTGCTAAGTAAAGAGTAACTAAAATGCATCCCTGCTTCAGGTTCCTGGCAGGGATTATATGCAAAGCAGCTGCTGTTAGTTTGCCTTGAGCTTTCAGTATTGCTCCGGCTCTTACTGACTATGCCAGTTTAAGGCACTTTTCACGCATTAGTCTTCTTCAGACAGGCTGTAGTTCTGCATTAGGATGCTGCCATTAAGTTTTTTTTCTTGGTGGTTCCTCAGCCTGTCTGAACCCTTCTTCCACTGATCTTGCAACTTAATCTTCCTATCTTGAGTTTCAGACAACTCAGTGCAATTTTCTAGTTTATTCTCCCACCTTGCATTTAGTCTTTAATCTGTCCTTACGTATACCTGAATTTTTAATATAAAACACCCATATTTAAATATAGGATAAAGATTAACATCTGCAATAGATAATTGATACTTCAGCTCTGTGATAACTGACAAATATGACTCTACTTGAAAGCGAAGGCACAATCATTAACTAAGCATTCAATTTTGATTCCCTAGGTCAGTTTTAGGAAAATGAGCAATTTGAGTAAACAAGTGTTTAATTTATACTTTTAACATTAATAATTATTAACTCAAGTACTTTGAACGGAGCCTGTGCATGCTGGAAGATTTCTGTTTTTCTCTTTATAGTTAGAAACATGCAAGTGAGCTGCATGTTACTGTCTCATGATTTCCATTTGGCCTTCAGTGATGGAAGAGCAGAGCTGTCCTCTATTGAAAGAAACACATTAGAAGTGGAATGATCCTATGACTGAACTCTGGAACTGCTTAGATTTCAGATAAAATGATTTCCAAAACCTTTTACAGTTTGAGTAACTTTTTGTGGTAAAGCTTCTGTCTTTCATGATTGTGTTACCCTTCTATGGAACACTGATACCATGTTAAAAAAAGGTTAGATTAGTATTTTACTTTATGAAAGATGGCTATCTAGCATGGTATAATATTTATTCAGAATTTGGTTTATCTGAGAAAGACTTATACCTATCATGGCGCTGTGGTCACAGGAGCAGGAATTAAAGAATTAATGTCTGGTTTTAGCCTTTCTGTTGTTTTCCATGGATGACAGGCATACTTAAAAAGACACTTTCTTGTTTTAATTTGGTTTTGTTTCTGAAGAACAGTAATCCTTATGCCTTCCCTCGAATTTGCTGATGGCCAAAGCACTTATTTTCCCAACCAGAATTACTAATAATTCCATGTTCTTTTAATGGACAGTCACTGCTCTTGGCCTAAAAATTTGAAGCAGCCTCTCAGTCTGTCATGAAAGTCAAGAACTTCTTGTTATTGGACACACTCTTTGAAGAGGTTTAAAAAAACCAAACAACTCAGCCAGTTTTAAGTGGGAGACCAGTTCAAAATTACTTGAACGTGTTGTGTATTGACATGTTCACTGGCAGCAACAAGTTTCATGGTATAAGTATTCCTTTTTAGATAATAAATGTCACAGAAATTGTTGGTTTTGCTCATATCTGTATGAGCTTGTTGCAATTCTAAATCATATTCTCCAGAACTAGACATAACGGAATTATTTCAGCATTAACCTGAAAGTCACATGTGTGAACATGGAGTCAGAAAACTTAAGCAGTGCTGAAAAATAATTAAAGTTGCACCTTATTTTATTTCAACATGTTTGGTTTGCAAACTAATTCTGAAAGATAAAAGCAGTACAGTAATGTACTGCAGAGATTGATCTTCCTCAGCGACCTCATTACAGTTCTGTTTGGCTGACTTGAAAATACTGTTTAGCAAAAGCTTTCTTGGCCAAGAAATCTTAACAAAGAATCAAAAGTTGTTTTTAAAAACATTTCAAAAATACTGTGGTCATTTTGTGTCCACTTTTCCTGAACTGATGTACTCAGAAATTATAACTGTATCTTCCCACTCTATGGAAGTGGGAACCTGTTTCATGAATGAATTTAGGAAACGTTGTTATGCTTCTGTGGATAGAATAGTTAAAGGTGTTTTGTTACGTTCACAAATAGGAATTCTGAGAATATGCTGTAGATTTTGTATTTGTTTACAAGTAGGTTCTATTTTAAGGATTTTGTATTTGATCTAAAAATAAGTTGTCGTGAACAGCAAATTGCACCTGCTTTATCATGCACAGAAATTGGAATCCAGGTAGTTCATTGTTTTTTGACAAGACTTTCTTTTAATTTTGAAGTTCTGTGATAGCCTTCTCCTTCAGATAAAGCACGCTAAATATTATTCTGCAAGATCTAAGTAACTGAAAATGTTATTAAGCCACCTGAAATAATAGATTTCATTCAGTAGTTAATAAATCAACTAATAAATTAATTGTCTTTTAGGTTTATAGAGTTCTTCGTACTTTTGTCAAAACGATTGATATTTTAGGAAGAATTTAGTCAACTTACTAAAGGATTTAGATCTTTTAGAAGAAAAAAACACCTCCGAGGAGAGGGTGTCTACAAATTTGAATCAAGCTGAATTCTAAAATCTGTGCCTTGCTTGTGAAATGTAATTTTCATTCCCTGCTCAAGGCAGGGCAAAAAGGCTATCTTTGTGCAACCTCAATATTGGAAACTAAAGTGATTGTTTGGAACAGCTGTGCAGATTCTAGAATTAATTATTTTAGATTATTGTAAGTGAACTAAATGTAATTCTCTAAAAATTGCTGTGAGTTTTTAACACCTAAATGTAGTCTTCAGACAAATGTTTTACCTGTATAGTCCCTGTCTGATATTCCCACAGTGGGATCATGTATAAGAATTCAGATGGCTTATTACAGCAGTGTACACATAACTAGTTATCATGCATGAACTTTTGTTTCATGCCTCACAGCCTCTGAAATATCAATACAGAGGCAGTATTTTCCATCCCAGCCCCTCATAGCGCTTTGGATATTACTTAATGCTTTGTTGAATAAACATATTTTAAACTGTATTTATTTTGCATATGATATTGTATGAACTGCAAGAGAATTTTCAGTTTCAGAATCTAAAATGGTGATTTCAAAACTGTACTGGGTTTGACTACCAGTTGTTTCAGGTTTGTAACAGCAAGTGCAAGTTTAGGCCATTTATTTTTCTGTAAAGGTATATATTCCCTTTCTCCAATTTCTTTCCCTGTTCTTCCTGCACCCCTGACCCCAGGGTTTTGGAAACAAGATTTGAGTGGTAGAAGTATAGTTTCACATAAACAAAATCCAGATCTTTTTTGCTAGTCCTTGGAAAGATTAATTAATTAAAATTTGAAAAGGGAAAAACACTGAAAATAATTGGATTACATAAAATAACCTTTGGTGTTTTGGTAAATTTACTGTTAATCTGAAGCTTACATTTGTGATTGAATATTCATGGTTTTGCATATATTCAAAATGTTAGCTGTATGAAAATGAAAGATGGGTTGATATTGATACTGTACTAGTAATATAGGATAAAGAGGTTTTAGAGAGATGTCAAGCTGAGCATTAAGGAAAACTAAGTGTTATGATTAAACGTGTCCAGNGAGACTTTCAAGACCCGCCTGGATGCAGTCCTGAGTGATGTGCTCTGGGCAATCCTGCTTTAGCAGGGGAGTTGGACTAGATGATCTCTAGAGGTCCCTTCCAACTCTGAAGATTCTGTGATTCTGTGAAATGTGACATTTGAATATGTTTAGATGAAGGCACCGTTAAGACAGTCAAATAATCTTAGTTCTGCTTTTTTTAGTGCTATTCACTGGCACCATGACAGTTGTGGTATTCCAGTATTTCTACAGATTAGATTAAAATGATTTTTTAAAAAAATCTTTGTTTCCTTTTTTACCTCTTACCTATTTTGGCAGATAGTTCCTGTAAGATATTTTATTAGTTCTCTATATCTAATGTAGAGATTCTTTTGAGGCTCACAACCTTGTTTTGCTCAGACAAGCTACTGTTGTTTCTTTAGAAAAAAATTATATACCAGGGCTGCAATATGCTTTATTTTTTTTTTTTTTTAATTAATGAAGTTGTTCATAATAGAGAATTTATTTTAAGTTTACCTGCCTGTCATAAATATATATTTTAGAACCATAATTCTTTAAAGCATTAGTGAAGGATATATTTTGTTGTATAAACAGTTTGTATTCTAATGCAGTCTATGGTTATTAGTTTATAGAAATAGCGTATAGACATTAGTTTAGAATTGAAATAGATTATAGAATTAGTTTACAGAAACTTTCAAATTTCCTTTGAATCTAAAATATTTTTACAGAAAGTTAAAAAAAAATAAAAATAAAATAAATACATCTTGGTTAACCTAAAAGTTTTAACAAAAAGTTCAATTAGAAAGTTAATTCATGTTTTAAACATGTAAATGACATTTTAAATGCATAATTGAGCCCCTTCTAGAATACTCCTAAAATAATTTAATTTATAAGAAAACAGTACAGGAAATAGTAGAACGGCCATTCTACCGATTGCAGGTTTGTAGAAAATTTTGCAGAGAAATACTGAATTTTTCGTCTGTGAGATTTCAAAACATTTGATCTAAGTGCTCAATATTTGTGAATAAAGCATGTGCCAGATTTTAATTAGTATTACTTCACCCTGTGAAGAAGATTTAAAAGCAGTAGGATAATATTAGTCAGCAATTGTAAGAAAATGAGAGGCAGTATTAATGTATGTTCTGCCCACTGTCTGCACTGTAATTGTTCACACAATAAAATCAAGTCCCAGATAGTATAGAGTCAGTGCTAAAAGTTGAGCAGAGTAGCTGTTGCTGAAGTGTCATGTTAGGGAAGGTATTTTGCAAGATAAGGGGTATTACTGAAATAAAATACAATAATGGAACCTTCTTAACTACTCTGATAAAATAATATAATTAAGGATTTGACAGTTAGGAAATATCAGAAATTAGACTAACCGTATTACCTTACATCACATCTAATCCCCTTGCATTTATGTATAAACTATAATTCTGTATGTATGTAGTGTTTCCATGGAAACTATTTCTCGTTCAGTTTATAGGAAGGACAAAACTCAAAAGAGTAAGTGCTAATTATTTTATCCCTTTTCATCACTCTGTGCATGACCCCATTCCTCATTCATTAGTAAGCATTAAGTCATTCTCTGAAGACAGAATTCGTTATTTTGCCCTACCTTTTTTCTATATCAGTTACCTTTATGGTACCTAAAAGCTTCACAGTCCTTAATTTATTTTTATAGTATCATGGAAGGTGATATCCCCATTTTCATCCTTACTGTCATAGTAAGTGATGAAGTATGAGTGGTGGGATTTTAAGTCTGAAATATCCACTAATGCTAAATATTTCACCTGGAAGAGTGACTATTTACAAAAGGGTATCAGTATGTAAGCCCAGTATGTTCAAGCACAGCTCCTTTGGCTTCAGTTGCAGATAGAAGCTCTGAGCCTTTCGGCACATTGGATCCAACAGTCTAATTCAAATCTCCCTTGTTTTGTTTGTGGGAAGATCCCAGTGTTAGTGTCTGACATCTCAAATGTTTTAAATTGTTATGGTACTTTGGTTTGTTTCTTCTGCTGCATTGCAGAAGTAAAAGAAAGTATAAGTAACAAAAAATTAAATACTTGCTGCAGTACAGAAACTGTTTTAAACTGCTTGTGTGGTAACTAAGGTAACCAGGTCATCTGAGGAGTTGAATGTATATTTCTCAGTTTTCAGTATGTAGTTTTATGTGTGTCTATTTTTAATGGAATTTTTCAAATTAATATCTAAAAGTAGGCTAATGAAGAGACTTGAGCTTTTTCAGTGCTTGATGTAGTTGACGTGACATATATATACGTATCAGTCATAGATGAGTCATTTGACTTGGAAAAAATTAACCCGACGCTGGAAAAGGAACAGTTACTGAACTACTAAATACTCCTTGATCTTTGTTTTGAAGTTTTGCTTTGATGTATATTCAGGCCTGTGAGAAATGTTGCCAGCTTACGTTTGCACTAGCTTTTCCTGTAATTTGCATCACACATTGAATCATAGACATATTTTGGGTGGGAGGGAGGTCCTCTTGTGCGTAGAAGGTCCAGTTACAACAGACCCTGCAGGTCTTGCCCCATCAAGTTTCAAATATTTCGAAGGATTGAAATTCTACAATCTTCCACTATTTGACTGCTCTCATAAAATATTTTTTTTCCTTATACCTAGTCAGAATTTCCTGTGTTGCATTTTATATTTTTAGTCCCTTGTCTTTGCGCCGTGAACCTCTGAGAAGAGTCTGGCTGTGTCTTCTCTATCTCCTCACATTAAAGAGGTCAGTAAGGTCTTTCCCAGTCTTGTGTTCTTAAGGGTGGGGAAAACAGTTCTCATTCTTTCCTCAATCATCGTGCACTCTGGACACCTAACCATATGGTACTTGCTCCAGTATATCAATGTTTTCCTTGCGCTGGGGAGCCTAGTGCTGCTCCCAGTACTCAAGGTGTGGTCTCACAGGTGCTGAGCAGAGGGGAATAAGGACATCCTTCCATGTCCTGGCCACAGTCTATTGTGTGGCTGAATGTCTTTGCCACAAGGGTGCACTGCTGATTCAACTTGTTGTCCACCAAGATCTGTTTTTGGATAATGCAGGAAAGAGATTTTGTCGTGCTGGAGAAGCCAAAGAAGGGCTGTCGAGATGGATGAGGGCATGAGTGCGTGCTGAAAGAGGAGAGATCAAGGGATCAGGGTTTTGTTCAGACTGGAGAAAGGAAGGCTGGGCATGTAGTTGCTCCCTTTCCATTTGAAGGCATTTAGAGAGGAGACAGCACCACACTTTCCTTAAAGACACACAATGAAAGGGCAAGCGGAAGCAGTCACCAGCTATAATAGAGAAAGCCTTAACTGGACATAAGGAGAAGATTCTTCACTATAAGAGTGTTAGTGATTGGAACAAGTTACCTGGAGACTGACAGGAGTGGGCCAGACATAGGTCTGAGGAACCTGATCCAAGGTGGAAGGTAATCCTGCTTTAAGCAGCCTTGGACTATATGACTTCCAGGAGTCCCTACCAACTTCAGCCCGTCTATGATTCTTTATTATCGCATTTCTCAGGCTAAAATTCCCCCAGTTATGATAGCTCATTATCTTTACAATACCTGTTGTCTCCTTCAGTGTACCTCTGGTGGAGAAGTCTGTAAAAGTTATCTGACATCCCTTTTAATATGATTAAAAATATTGCTGTCCTTTCATGCACAACAGCAAGGTACTGTAGGTATTTTTTATTGTTTTATTGCTTTGTTTTTCTTTTTATTAGCTGCTCTTTCTTTTTGCTTTCTGGCAAGTATGATGTACTTAGAAAGGTACAGAATAATCATCTGGTGGTAGGAAAGGTCACTGGAAAGGTGCGAGTAGTACAGTTCATTCCTAAATATATAGCCCAGGATAGTTCAATTTGTAAATGATTTAAGTTGGATTACTGTAATAGTGGTCCAGCAAGCTCAAACATTTTTGTACGTGTGTGTCTGTGTTTTGAAAGACTAGTAGTAGCGGAATACTACTACTAGCTTGAGGGTGACTGCTTTAGGAATGTTATAACTTTTGGGTAAGGAAGGAGAATCTTATGACAGGGAACAGCATCCTAAGAAAAGAAAATATATGAATACTAGCATGCAACTGAAAGGAAACATAGTATTTAAAGTTAAGTACATAAAGGGGGCTTACAGGAAAGATGGGGACAAACTTCTTAGCAGTAGTGACAGGACAAGGGGTAATGCCTTTAAACTAAAAGTGGGGAGATTTAGACTAGACAGAAGGAAGAAATGTTTTACCATGAGGGTGGTGAAACACTGGCCCAGGTTGCCCAGAGAGGTGGTGGAGGCCCCATCCCTGGAGACATTCAAGGCCAGGCTTGATGAGGCTCTGAGTAACCTGATCTAGCTGAAGATGTCCCTGCTTACTGCAGGGGGTTGGACTAGATGGCCTTTAAAGATCCCTTCCAACCCAACACATTCTATGATTCTATAACAAATATTTATAATTATGATAGGGATTAGAGCAGCACTTTCCTCAGTCTTTTTTTTAATGTTTGAAATATCTCTGAAACTTCTAGATATTTTTCTTTCAGGTTCTTTGCTGCATTTCAGGTGAATCCTCGTAGTTTATCTTTTGAAATTTTACTTACAACTCCTACTGTGTAACAGACATGCGTGCTGGTCCCTATTAGTTAACTACATGCATTTCTGTTACTCTTGTTTTTAAAGTCTTTTAAATACATGTCTGGGCATTAGGAAACTTTTAACAGAACACCTTGAGAAAAAAAAAAAGTCAACATATCTTTAACGTTTTCTTTCATATGTTAACAGACAAAACCCAAGATATAACATTCGTATGTTATAAAATCAAACTAATCTTTACAAGCATTCACAATATCAATTATTATGCTAATGAGACAAACATTTTGTGCAATAGGTAAGTTAAGTGTTTCAGAAGTGAGATGGTTCCTGAAGGAAACGTGTTAAATTAATTTTCTCTGTCCTTTTTAACATAGAAATGTTCTCTTTAATAAGATGAGACAGGTTGGTGATACATTTCAAAGGAAGTTTTAGACAGATAAAGACTTAATGAGGTAAATAAAAGACTTAGGTAAATAAATAAAAGACTGAACCAGAAAGACACAAGGGAGTGTCTATGTCTCTATACATACACACAAGTATACATAAAACTTCTGAAAATTATAAATGAATGAATTAATGAATTGAATGCAGGATAAGGATTGGGAATGTCACTGTCTCAACAAATCAGTTCCAACATGGCTATTTAGGAAGGTCCAGGGGAAATTATTTATTTGGCCCATTTTAGCAGCAAAACACTGGGATCAGAGGATCTCTAAACCTCTGATTATTCTGCAGTTGCTGCTCTGCATTTCACACAGTGGTCGTGCCTTATGTCTGACTTTGATTGTTTCAGCTTGCCTTTAAAATTCCTCTTAAGTGACTGGCATTTTTCATCTGTATGTCCAAATTAAATAGCAGAGTATCTACTAAAAATCAGATGTAATGTGAAGGGTGGTAGATGTTGTGCATACGTACAGGACGGCATTTGTAATATTCTTTGAAATACAGACCTGATGGGTGGAATTTATTAAGTTAACTTTAAATGTCTAAAACACAGACAGGTAGAATTAAGCTACTGAGCTCCAGGATCACTTGAATTCAGTAAAGGAAACAGGAAATTCTAGAATCATAGAGTATTAGAATCATTTAGGTTGGAAAAGATCCTTAAGGTCTTCAAGTCCAACTGTAAACCTAGCAGTGCCAAATCCACTATCTGAACCGTTTCACACATCTACTATAGATGAGGTGAAATCTTCATCCTCTTTAATAACTTGACTTTCTTTCACTTGCTGTAAGGTTAGCTTAAAGTAGCTCAGATATACACATTGATACGATAGGTCAAATCTTCTCTCACTAGTAGGAAAATGACTTCACTAATAATAGAAGTTAAAACTCTGTGGTGAAGGTGTCATTATACAGAAAAAACCAAGAAGATTGGCTCCTGCTATCATCATGTGAATGATAGCCAGCTTAAGGTGGATAAAACTTAGGTCAAAAACTAACAGTTCAGAGGGATCGAACATCTCTCCTAAGAAGACAGGCTTCTTAGACAGGAGAGCTGGAGCTGTTCAGCTTGGAGAAGAGAAGGCTCCAGGGAGATGTTATTGCAGCTTTTCAGTACTAAAGAGGGCTTATAAGAAACATGGAGAGAGACTTTTTACCAGGCCCTAGGGTAAGGTACCAGGGTAAGAGGTAGTGGTTTTGAACTAAAAGAGGGTAGATTTAGATTGGACATAAGGAAGAAACTTTTTACAGTAAGGGTGGTGGGGCACTGGAACAGGTTGCCCAGAGAAGTTGTAGATGCCCCATCACTGTGAGTGTTCAAGGTCAGGTTGAATGGGTCAGCCTGATCTAATGAAAGATGTCCCAGCCTATGCTAGGATGTGTTGGGCTAGGTGAGCTTTAAAGGTCCATTCCAACCCAAACCATTATATGATTCGATGTTGTACTTTGTAGTGGTCTTTCTATTGGAGACAGCTGGTAATGCCTAAGGGTCTCTTACTTGGATTGAAAGCTGCAATCCCTCTTCTTGGCAGAGGATATAATTCATCACTTCAGTATTACTCCAGGCAGAAGGGAATCTTAAGATCAGAGTTTATCTGCGATCATCATCAGAAAGAGGTTGAAATATAAGTCTTATGAATCATCACGTAGTGGATTATTTTTACTTGCAACTAGGTGAATGAAATGGAAACCATTCTAAAGGATATGGACAGGCTTTGTCAGTTTTATATTATAAAAATATGTAATTCTTAAATGCTTTTACTTGAAATATTAAGCTTATTATTGAAATAGTAGTCAGTCATTGATGTGTATCAGTGAGATGGTGGTATTGGTTTGCTGTTGATGCTATTGCGTTTTTTTTTTTGTTTTGTTCTTGTTTAAAAAAGTGGAGTGGGAAGGGAGAGAAAGGATCTATTTTCTACTTTGTTTTGACTGGAATACTAGTTGGTCTCCAAAAACGAGCTTACGCTGGATATTTTTTCCTCCTTCAGACATGCCCTATACTGTTTCCTCTAAAGTGACTATTGCTGAGATTGAACAAGTTACCCATATCTGTCATAAAAGACCTCCCAAGCAATAATAGAATGAAGAAAGATTGAGCTCAACCTTGACTCCATTGCTCAACACTTCATCTTTCTGCTTAGTAAAACATGAACTGAATAGCAGAGCAGAGATCTGCAGTAATTTAGAAGTAGAGCATTGGTAGAATTCTTTGCCAAATATGCCAAACCTTCAGCTTTTGTGTAATTCCCCGTGACTGGTATTAGATCCTTTTGTGCATTGTCTGCCAGTTGGAATGAAGTCTGGCATTCCAAAAGTGGCGGTTTTGACATTAATGCAACTTCAGAGAAATTAGATTTTTTGTAAAGCTTTAGCAGCACTGAAGATAAATACAAAGGGTAATAAGCAATGTAATGATCTTTGAATCTGCAGCTTCATCCTATCCAGTATCCCAGGAGGCTAATGTAATTTCACAGGAAAAGGTACTAAGATGTATCACTTATCTTTCTCTTCCATGCCTATGCTATCAACTCCGATGTAATACATTAACATTTGAATGAAAAAAATGTGTCAATCAAGAAATAGATAGAGGCATACATTTGAAGGCAGAAAGAAAGGAAAGGGGAAATACAAGCATGTTGATGCAGAGTTTTGTTATGAATTCTGACACTTATTTAATGTATTAAAATCTCTGCTTTGAAGTATAAATAAAAGGCACATATTCTGTCACTGATGGTATCATATTGATTTTGATAGTCTTTTATTTATGAGGTACTAAGGTGAGACTTCTGTAAAGTAATTGTGGAATTCTGAGTTAAAGTATTTCAATACAAAATGTAAAAGAAAAAAAAAACCTCAGTGGTTTTAAAAGCTGTGAATAGATTACAACACAGGTATGAATTAATTGAAATGTAAATTTTTACTATGATAGAAATAAGTTCAAAGTAGTATCAATTCTTCTGATTCCCTTTATTCACCAACTTTACTGGCTATATTTAAGTTTTTTTAAGGAAATTGGTAGATATTCTAATTGTCTAAAATATAATAATTAACAAAATTTCCTCATTATTTTATATTTTCAGGTAACATGCAGTTGGAACAAGAGTGAATACATTTCAGGCAAAAAAATCTTTAATACCGCATCGAGGCAGTCTTACATAACCAAAGCTCTAATATCAATATGCAGAAATACCTATTTACTCAATCGCATCTCTGATCCGGAATCTGTTTCTGTGGTTTCACAGTTACAGTTGTTCACATTCAGTGTTTCTTTTACACTCAAACAACTTTGATCCCCGCCCAAGAAAATGGCCAAGGAAAGCAAAATCCTTATTTCTGGCCCTAATAGTAGAAATCAGAACAACATAATATTAATTCACTTTTTTCTTTAGTTTTTTGTTTTTTTTTTTTTTCATATTCCCATCTCAAATTGTGTTCTGGATTGTTTGAACTTTGTCTTCCAGTGAGCACTGGGTGGATGAAAACCAGAAAATGCTGCTTGTTCTGAGGCTGCAAAATTAATAAAAATGTTAAGGTTTCTTTGGCATAAATTCTACCTTAAATGCATAATTTCTTATGAGAAACAGGTAAATTCTAGGTAAATATTAGCTTGAATTTGGTCTGTGAACTTCTGCCCACCTGTATCCTAAAACTTATTTTCTCTGTACAACTAATTTTGAGAACTTCTTGGTAAGCATTAGAAATATTCAGTATCTCAGAGTTATTTGCTTCTCATTTAAAGCAAGTACACCAATAAGAGAAGTCTTTAAAGTTGTGAAACAGATTTGTAAAATGTTATCACTTGGAAGAAGGTAACTGAATGAATTCAGTTCTCCTTGTTAGGTAGATTTTTAGTTCTATTTTCATGTGAAGCTATGAAAATAAGATAAACCAGTTTGATTTACAAAATTAAACGGAAATTAAGTATTTTGAGTAGTATTTTATTTTTTTTTTTTACATAATGGAAGTATGAGCATTTGTATCATGCTTTGATACTAGCCACTTTGGTGGCCCTTGTGTATTCCAGTTATTTTTCTGCTGGTGAAATGTGATTTCTGCCATAACCATTTTTCTTTTATTTATGGAATTATGTATACCGAAGCCTAATTTAGCTGTGAGAATTATTATTATTTTTACTTATTTGTTTGTTTGTTTACTTGGAGACTCTTTGGAAGCTAAAGAAAGACCAAAGAGGTCTATGTTAGTATTTAGAGTAAGCAAAAATTTAATTAAGCCCAGTTGCTTTTATGTATGTAAAATACAGTCCGTGCTTAAAGACTGGGATATTTTAAGTCAGATTGTATTTGCAGAATAAGAAATATTCAGAATCTTTCAGAATAAGATCTATGAATTGTAGGATATGAGATCAATGAGAAACTGCAATGATTTCTGTCGTCTTTGGGTTAGGCTGCCTAATTCTTGGAAATGAATGAATCTACTCCAGTTGCTTTTCTGAGTAATTGAAAGCTATATCTGGACTTAGATCTACATAAACTTTGCATAAAGGTAAACCTTTAACGTAGGAATTTTGCAGTCATGATGATTAATGAATTGCAAAAATGCCTTCTAGGGAAAGATGTCCTACATTATTGGAGAGAGAGTCAGACAAGTCATCTGTTTAGCTTAAAGCACCACCTGCCTTGAGAGGCAAGGCTGTTACTGTCAAGAACTATTCTACGTGTCTAAGACCCTTGAACTCGATATCTAGTAATTAACTGTAACAGGGGGAGGCTGTTAATTGATTTTTGAAATTATAGTTTAAGTAAAATTGTGATGAATTGTGTACATGGAAATCTGTGAAATTTCAACCTTTCAAAGCAATAACTGATTCTTATTTCTGATCATTAGTTAGTGTTTTTCATATGTCCATGAACATGGAGTTGATAATTTTCTTTGATTCATTTTCATACATGTACAGTCCTATAAATAATAGAAAATAACAAAAATATTCCTCTGCAGAAGTTGCTTTCCCCTTACCATATTTTTGTTGTAATTATACAAATGACTTCATGTGTTGTTTATAAGTTTTTTTGGATTAAAATGTTCTCCTTATTAGAAAATGGTTGAGGCCCATTGGATTGCTTGGGAATAGGTCAATTTAAATAAGTATCTTTTACCTAAAACTTATAGAAGATAATGAGATGGTCTGCCATACCTTAAGAAGTGTTCTCTGCCCTGAATTCATTGATGTCTTTCACAGGCCCCAGTTTCAAGATAATGAATTTTAGAAACACTACAGGTTATTTTATTTAATAAAACATAGTGTTGAACCTAGGAGAATCATTTTTATCTTAGTTATGCTTCTTAAATACCAACTTGTCAGCTCTATCTTAAATAGATTGGAAAGCAGAGCATTCTATCTGATATGGAAACTGTCGAAGTGTTTAGTTTGTGAACTGATAGATTTTAACTTATCTATTGTTTTAAAATGTAGATTTCATTTCAAATCCATATCCTAATAAATGTATTTGCAAATTAATCCCAATTTGAAAATAAAGATACTCATTACACAAGCCATATTACTAGGCTTATTGTTTTAAAAAAAGTTTGCTCCTAGCAATATTTTTCCAATTTGGTGTTCTTGGAAGTGTTTTACCATTTTTTTTTCCTAACACAGGAGAGTATTTTTGTACTATTTGTTAGATGGATTATACCTTTAGTGTGGTAAGCACAGAACACTTAAGAATACAGAAGAAATGAGCTGTAATGTTCTGTTTGTCCCTGTCGTTATCTAAAGAGCTGTTGTGCAAGACTCTCCTGCCTATTTTTGTGGGTGCGCTACAAAGATAAGCCATTTTTAATCTATCGATGATGGAGTGAATTAAGAGAAGTATTTCAGCACACCCTACACAGTATTGAAGGCTGACCATGTAAATTGACTTTAATCAATATCATAATTCAGACAAAGACACAATCATCGTAATTGTCATGCAAAGAATAATAATTATCTAGATGATATTTCTTTAACTGGATTATTTACTATATTATTATAATGTGAGATGGAAGATTTGGAATCTATCTCGCTGCTTTTTAAGTGGACAGTCATGATTTTCATTGGGCAGGGATCATGTCCAAGCACTGTTTTTAACTATGTGTTCTGTGAAATTAGGTTTTGCAATTGTTCATTACAGCTACTTGTAACGTTTTAAAGGGTGTGGGTTTTTTAATAGTCATGTAACTTATTGATAGCTAGGAAACCTTGATTATCCTTGTACAGAGGCTTTGTTTGTATGTCTCCATGTTGGTGTTCTTAAAATAAAAAAAGTCCTGTGACTCTCCTTAGGTTTGAGGGCCAGAAACCAAAATAGTCTGCCATTCCATTAGACTGATTTGTTGGCTACAACATAAACTACGGCAAGACCACCTGCATGAACTGCCATAATATTCAGAGAGGGGCTTCTTCGTCCTGTCTTAATTCATTGTAGATGAAACCAAACATGCAACTATAAAATTAATGAAATTATTTAATTCTTAGAATTTCAGCACGTGGGAATTACCATATTTCCTTTAGCTACCAGCATTAATGTCACTTCTCTGCATATGAAAGGAATGATTTAACCCTGCTGCTTTGAAATTTTTGCTTTTGTGACTATGAAACCCTTAGAGCTTTCTACAGACTGTTAAACTATAGTATTCCTCTGAAGATGTTTTGCATCATTTCATGGGATATAAAATGTGTATCTACTACGTGTTCTCTAGAGTAGTTACCTCTCTGTTTTGGCATAGGATACTGTTTTGTATCGCTGATGAATGACAGTTTATGAAGGATCTCCTTTTCATAGCAGTTGTAAAATATAACGTCTGTCATTGAATTTATACAGGCAAAACTTTCAGGGAAAAGGGGAGTGAATGTCAGGTCATGTAACAGAAACGATTGCAAAATGTGAATACTTTTTTTTCTTTCTGTTAATTCTCTTTTGCTAAACGATGTGTGCTAGCAAGTACATTAAAGATAAGTTTTGATTAGACTGGATCTCTTCTGAGAGAGACTTAGAAATCACATGAATTGGGTGATCTATTGGTAATTAAATTATTAAATTTCAGGTACTCAGTACACCTTTGTCATACATACAGTTACTTGCATTTTTAATTTTATTTTTTTTTTCTTGGTGGTCTAAATTGTGGAATTGGAGGCTATCATGTTGCTTAAGATATCAGCTGAAGTTTTAGTAATTTCTGAACATAAGTGCGGGCGGCCAGGTTGCTGGGCTTTGTATGCCACCGTTCTTTTTTCTCATTTTGCTCAAGGTATGTATTTGCTCCTTCTCTTATAGAATTACTTTCACAGGCAAATTTAAAAGTTTCTCCTTTTGCTTTGAAAGGATTGTGTTACAATTTGGAAATTTAATTCTGTGATTAAATCATTGAGGAACCAAAATATAAACTTAAGTTGAAGAAACTTAAGTGCATCTGGGAGTTTGTGAAGTGCTGTTTAATTCTCCTTTTTCATTGTATGTTTTTCTCAAGTTGTTGGTTTGCCTACAATATTTATATCAAAATCATTATTAATCTTAGGTTAATCTAATTAAGCCTTTTTTAGTACTGACTGGTATCCTGGAGAGGAGCCATAATTACGGATTAGACTTTTTATACTCTTTAAAAATGCTGCATAAAAAAAGACCTGTAGGCATTTTGAACCAGCCATCGCTTAGTAGGCAGGTGGAACCATTGAGTAAGAATGTAAAACAATTTAAGGAAAGAAAAAAGGTGGTCCTAATGTTCCTGAACTCTTTGTGATTATTTCAAGTCTCCATTTATCTTTTTTTTTCTTTTCTTCCCTTAAAAGCAACTCTTGATATTTTTTTTTTCTTCCTCCTTCTACCTTTCTTAATCATGTGCTACCTGCTGAGCAAATTCTGAAATAATCTTTGTAAATAAAAGAGAGACTCTGACCAGAAGACACTGGTGATCCTACAGAGAACCTACACAATTGTGCTGCAGAAATTATTTTTGCAATATATCAAAAAAGCCAGAATAAAACTTCTTGGTCTATTCACTTCTAACCACTGTTCTCTAACTTACACGTCCAAAAAAGCTTAGTCTTGAAGCTACAGAAAGATGGTCCTTCTTCATTAACGTTATGGTCCCTCTTAATCGTTTTAAGCCTAGTCTGTCCAGGCTCTTTCTCTTGTCAGTGAAAAATAGATCCTTCGTAGTGTTGAAGATAAATATCTGAATCACCTACTGTTTGCAACCCATGAAAGGACCCACCAGTGGATGCCACACACTGACTGGGGTGATCACCTTGCCTCCCTGCAACAGAATTGCCTTCAACTCTTCCTAGTATATTTTACACCTGAAAACATGCTGCGGTATTTCTGGCAAATTAAAATGGTCCTTTTAAGTGCTAAAAATCATATATAAGAAATGGGATGGGATGGGTGAGATCTGTTGACAACATCTGTCCATGCATAAAATAATGAAAAGAAATTTCTGATAAGCAAAAGAGTTTTCAAAGTACTCAGCATAGGTACGCTGATTCTCCTCAATGTGTTCAGTGGTCTGAAAATTTTTGTGACAAAGTAGTTGAGGAGCTTGTCTGTTTGTAATTAACAAGAGCAGTGACTCCTTGAATATATTTGAATAGCCTTTCTAGTAGGGGAGGCTTACTCATTCGGGACACTATAGAGATGAGAACGCTAGTAATATTTAAAACAGCACCAGAAAGTAAGTAGTCTATCCAGGAGGAAAAAAGTAGTGAATTTAGGCTTACTGCCTTTTCCTAAGAGTGGACTGTGCTAATTGTTCAATGGATATACTCAGCTGAGATAATAACACATGGCCCTGTATACCAGCAGTGATAATAAGGGAGCATAAACGGTAAAGTGATAGGATTCAGAGATAAGATGTGCAGTACCTACTCAGATAGGAAATATAATAACAGTGAAACTCGTCCAAAACTGAAACTTGCCTTTAAATTTTCTCCAGCTAAATGTGGGGACTGAACAGGTAATAAGCCATCAATAATGCAGTCTTTATGGACTGCTAGATTTACCTGGAAACTACCTGGAATTCCAGGAAGAGGCTGCAGACTCTGAGGCAGAACTTCTTGGGCCTCTGTTGTTTGAGCATCTAAGAAGGAGAAAGAATTGTGGGTATGTGGTAAGGAGGGTAAGAAAAGAAAGAACTGTGAAGTGAGAAAGAGGAAAAAAGGAGAAATAATAAAAGGCAGGCAATGATGAAAACTAAGAAGAAAGCCCATGTAAATAAGATAAGAAAACAGAAGGAAGGTCAGGAATGAAAAAATGCAGAATGAAAAAAAAAAAGACTTTATGTGCCTGTATTTTGTTATTACTACAATAAATAGTAACTGCAGTTATGAAGAGGTTTGTTATTTTTCTAGGAGCTTTAGAATTTTTTTTAAGACTCAGTCTTTTTGGTTTGTGACGTCTTTTGGGACAGGGATAGAATAAGGAGGTTTTATTTCAAATTTGATCGTTTTGTTGACTTACTCTTTTGTCTTTTTGGTAATGTTTGCTTTGTCTAAAATGCTGGTTGTCTTCTGATTTTTTTTTTTTTTTTGTGTTAATGCAGTCCAAGTTTTTAATTTATTTCCACATTTCTTGTCTATAGCGTTAGTACTGAACCCCTTAGAAGTGTTACAGAAATCTCTATTGACTTAATTTTCCAGTCTCTGTAGGAGTCCAAGTTAAATCATACTTTTTAAAATCTATTCCTCTTTCCTTTTCTCCAGTAATGAATATCACAATACTTCTTGTCTCTTTATTTTGTATTTTGTTTTGATTATTTGTTACTCATGTTCTAATACTATATGAGAACAATGGAAGGTAAGAGGAAAAAAGCATTGAACTTTCTTTTGGATCTTGATTTTGATTTGAGTGCCTGCATATAAAGGATGTTTTGAATGTATTCTGATACTGTAGTAAATAGGAATCACAGGCAATGGAATAATTTCTGCAGTTGAACCCAGCATTCTTAAAGATTTCATTAGGTCTAATTAGGTCTAATTTGTTTAAATTCCCATGAAAATAACTTAATAGGCTGGAAGCCATTCTATTGTACTTAGTTAATTACTTAGTAAAGATGAGCAAGCAGGGGCCTGCAAAGAAGAATGGCAAAAGAATACGTTGGTCAACGAAACTTTCTGAAATCATTGGTTTAAATCTTAGGTTGACTCGTCCACTTATGAATTAGTTCTTTTAGCATGTTTTGGAACTGTATCTGTGCTGTTTCCCCTTAGAACATGAGCTTATACACCAATCAGGGTTATCTGAGTTTAGCAAAGCCATACTGATGGTGTTCCTGGGAAGAGGTGGAATCAGATTCTGCAGAGCTTTGTTCATTCTCATCTTAGCAAACTCAGTGAAGCTGCAGAACTTGGAATGTGACGAAGTTGTCCTTACTATTGCCATAATGGCCATGCCTGTTGATACAACTTTTCTGGAAAAAAAAATTGTAAAACATTTCTTTCTCAACAGTATTGTTGTGCTAGAGAAATTTTAATAGTCTTATCAGTGTAACAGTTCCTTGATCAGAGGGAGGAGTTGTTTCATATCTCACCTCCTTGTTTCCCCTCCTGCCTGCCTGCTCATCCCAACGCTGCCCCTCCCCACCTCCTCCCCCCCT
>VXBH01002675.1:1737261-1775015 GCA_013400035.1 Rynchops niger | reverse complement strand
AAAAAAAAAAAAAGGAAAGGTATTGTAGTGAGTTTTTCACAAGGTGAAAGATAACTTTCTAGGGTACTTGAATGTATTACTTAATAACACTCAACCTTTCCATACTCTAAAGAACAGTTAGCTATTTTTATGTGGTCTTTAGTTTTAACTATGTTNCTTGTTTGTTTGTTTGAGGAAGTGGCTACAATGAATTGTTCTTCCTAATTCTAGATACTTGCCATATAAATGAATCTTGAGCCTAAGACTGAGAAAAGATTATTTACAGGATGCTATGCAGACTTGGTCGAGAAAAATAGAAATAAAAGATGATTGTAATCCACTGCACATTTCTTCCTTGTGCAATCTCTTTCCAGAGCAAAACTCAAAAAGTAGTACAAATCTGTTCAGACTTTTGGGTGTACTGAGGTTTTGATTTAGCCAAAAGCAAGGATCTCAATCTACAAAGGACTAACTCTATAAATACCATCTTGGTGTTTCTTTTTTCCTTTTGTCCAGGTGACCCATGACTCTAACAACAAATATTTTTTGTAAAGCCTCTGGGCAGTATTCTTAAGAACGCACCTCTGTTTCTGCTTTCTTTTTATAAAGATGAGGAGAAAACCCCCTTGAAAATACCATGCAAATATGGCCAAGTTTTTTTTAAGAACTAGAAAAAAAAAAAGAGATGAGTTCCTCATGCTTCACACTTAGGGGAATGCTTCATGTCTTTAGGGTACAGAAACTTGACATGCGATGTTTGAACTGTTTTCAGATTGAAAGAATGATATTATTTGAAGACAAGGAAAATTCAGACCAGAAAATTTGGAGTTAAACTACTGATAATGCAGCTAAAATTACAGTACAGTTTCTTTTGAGCAAAGGGATTGAATAGATGGTAAGAACGACGACTCTAATTTATGCTGTGCGTTCAAATTCAAGACCTTTTTTATTAAGTGTATAGTACAGTTGGGCAGATGAGAAAAGGAAGACGGGAATTGAATCTAAATTACTACAGTCAGTTTCGATTGAATCCTGCCTGTCTGTCTCTGAATAGGCAATAATATTTTTCAGCTTCTGAAATGGGAAAATGTGTTAGTTACTTTAGTTCACTTTATACTCCTTAAAAAGAAATATGGGAATTGCCCTAAATCAGCAGAGCAATAGAACACCATGACATTTTTTTTTAATGTCAAATGCTCTATGAGGGGCCAAATACTTCAAAAATGTCTGCGATATCCATCAATAGATTGTTCAGATAGGCATTTCTTTTATCCTTTTTGCTTCATAATATTTGAAAGTACGAAAGTTAAAAATGAGTTATCTACATTTGTAATCTTTCATTGCAGAAAAACGGAGGTTTCCTTGGCATGTTTCATAGCAGCGTGCCCCGAAGTAATTAAATAGAAAGTTATAACTATACATTTGAGTCTTGTTTTCCTTTTAATTTTCTCTTCTGTTGTGACGACACACAAAATTCCTTAATAAATGCTAAGTGTTTATTTTTTCTTTTCATTTTTTTGACATCACGTGTTGACATGCATTCATTTATATAAATTAGTGATGGTTTTGAGCTGAGTGGCCACAAGGCCAAGAGATGTCTTCTTTACAAATGTGCTTTAAGCTTTCTAGGTCAGAGTATTCCTCTCTCTCATTTTGAAGATCATACTTCCTCTGTAAAGGGAGAAGTAGGTAGCGTGCTCTCAGGATTTCTACAATTCCCTTTCCTTCTCCTCTTTATTCTGCTGATAGAGGGGGATGTGTTTGCTGCACCTAAAGCTGTTGATTTTGTCTGAGTACATGTGTGTGATTTTTAGCTTCCTGAAGAGAGCCTAGGAATGCCCTTGTGCCAGGCCAGCTGCGGTCTGAGCTCAGGGCTATTTCTTGGAAGGTTTGGATACTGCTTTAGCATAGGAAGGAATCACATCCAACTTTCTTAACTGAATGCTTTAGCGATAGTTCTCCTAAAACACAAGACTTGACCTTTGTTTTGGTTTTGTGCATCACAGTATAAGGTTCTTGACTCTTGAGGAGCGTTTTAAAAGACAAAGCTCTTCCAGCAGCCTAGCAAGAGACAATGTTGGAGAGCGGTGGGGAATCACTTTAATATTTCGTATCAGCAGGAAATATCAGCAGGAGCAAAACATTTTTATTTTTTCTTAAATTGAAAAGCCAATTAAATAAAAGCATTTCAGTATTGAGCATATGCCCATAATACAAGTTTTTTGAGACCTAACTGCATAAGATGTATCAATCCCCTGTGCTCTTTAAATGGTCCTGTTATTTATTAGAGGCTTTTGTGTCTATTACACTGTGCTCTCATGCATATTGGAAGCATGATAGGGAGGACCTGTGGTACCCTGTAATACTCTGAATGTGTCTTCTAATAGCACTTTTTCCCAGCAACATCATTCTGTAGTGCTATCTCTATGCCAAGGATAACTGTTAAATTTATTGACCAACTATGGCTGTTCTTCAGGACTATACCAGGCAAAGAGAAACAAATGGCGTGAATCATAAAATGATTTAGGTTGGAAGGGACCTTAAAGATCATCTAGTTCCAACCCTTCTGCCATGGGCAGGGACACATCCCACTAGACCAGGTTGCTCAAAGCCCCAACGAGCCTGGCCTTGAATGTTTCCTGGCATGTGGACTCCACAACTTCTCTGGACAACCTGTGCCAGTTCCAGTCACCACCCTCATAGTGAAAAATTTCTTCCTGATAGCTAATCTGAATCTAACCACATCCAGTTTGAAGCCATTACTCCTCATCCTGTCACTACATGCCCTTGTAAAAGGTCCCTCTCCAGCTTTCTCGTAGGCCCTCTTTAAGAACTGGAAGGCTGCTATAAGGTCTCCCCAGAGCCTTCTCTTCTCCAGGCTGAACAACCCCAGCTCTCTCAGCCTGTCCTCGTGGGAGCTGTTCCAACAGGTTCATGTCCTTCTTGTGCTGAGGACTCCAAAGCTGGATGCTTTGGAGGTGTCCAGGTGGGGTCTCACCAGAGTGGAGTAGAGGGGAAGAATCACCTGAATCACCTCCCTCTGAAGAGGTATCAGATGTCATTGTAGGGATTCTGGGGAGAAAAAAAAAAGGGGAAGTAAAATAGCAACTTCTCTCTCAGATGTAATAAATGCCCTGTATGAATGAAAGTCCTAAGAGCAGATGCTCTTTGGGTGGGTTTGGTTTGGGTTTTTTTTTTTGTGTTACACGTTAGCAATTCCAATAGTTCGTATGTCGTATCTTACTGCTTGGTATGCCCTTCTATTTGTAGTCTATTTTTGCTGATATGAGATCTAAAAATAAAGCAACTGACAGTTACTTGCTTTTTCATGCTTATATGATTTGTGTATCATAGGCTGGTGGTAGATGTTCTTTTGGGGTGACAGACATACTCTCTTCTTGCTTCCTACTTGTGCCATCATTCCTCTTTTGTTGTTTTCAGTTCCAGGGAGGCAGAGCATCATTTTCATGAAGTAATAGCACTTCCCCAGGTCTCAGATTGATTTCATCTCGTCTGTCTTGTCATGTTTCTGAAAGTCCCCAGTATCATTGGTGTCATTTTTTAATGTTGCATTTTTTTTTAAGTTTTGTGTTGAAGAAGATGTCAGTAGGTGAAAACCAGGTGCTTCATTGATGCTGTTCCATAATGTGAACTGCTAAATACAATTCAGAGCATTGCTCTGCCATCTTCTTTGAAGAGACATTTATTATTTGACACAATTTTGTAATGTGAGTTCAACTGTGGCTAAGGGATCAGTTGAAACCTGTACGAACATGAATGTTTGTATACAATAATAACGGATTCTAACTAACTTGTAATAAGACTTCTTAAATGTATATATGGCTACTAATAGAGCAGCTGGCCACTGAATCATCTCCTTTCCCAGGTGGTCAGCATTCTTATATAGTTGCAATTTCATCCCCTACTGAAGGTGTATTGATCCTAGTATACAAGTGGTCTGTCACACAGGTATTTATGGAAGATTATGAATTGAGCACTACTCTGTTTTAGACAAAATGAATCTGAGCTGTAAGGTGACTGAGACCACTTTTAGAAGGAGCTACTTCTGTCAGTGAAACTGAAGTTGCGGAGACCATAAAAATGATTTGCACCATGTAATCCTATGCCCTATGTTCAGGTAGTCCTCATCGTTCTACCTCTCCTTTATTGCCTCAAAACAATAACAGTTCATTAACAGGACACAAGCAGGGTTCGAAGAGAGCTGTAGGTGTGAAGTTATAATGACAAAGGCATAAAAATCTCTTTGTTGTTTTCAGCTACCTTGCCTCTCCAGAATCCACTGGATTTTGGGGCTGATAGTCAGGACACAAGAAAAGGATGATTTTTAGGTTCCAGTCATTTTAGGTTTGTTTACGCTATTCAGTTCAAGAGATTCCAGTTAACTTAGGGAAGCAGCACAGATTTCAAGATGGGTTTTAGACAAATAAAAGGTAGCTATGATGATGGGTGTTTTTGTTTTGATTATTTTTTTAATTCCAATAACTTTTAACTGTGTGGCCATCCTAGGTTCTTTCCTGTTTTAATCAATAGATTAAACCTCTAGTCTACCAAATGCTAGATGACTCAGGAATATTAGAATGTCCCCTGGAGAATCAAGACCTCTATCCCAGAATACAAGTAAATAATTTGTCTTCAACTGCATTTCAAAGAGTGGTGACTTTGATAGAAAACTAATTCTTCAAAGGCTGCAGGTGATGAAGTAGATTGTGACATTTGTTTCCCCATAGTTAATATAAAATATGCTCCTAATATAGATTTTTGCTGAATTAAATAGGTGGAATTTTGGCACAATCTGAGAGTCTTAAATTTTGGATTAGTTTCAGGGGAGGTTTAGGCTGGACATTAGGAAGCATTTCTTTACTGAGAGTGTGGTCAAACACTGGAAGAGCCTTCCTAGAGAGGTAGTCGATGCCCCATGCCTGTCAGCGTTTAAGGGCATTTGGACAATGCCCTTAATAACATGCTTTAAACTTTTGGTCAGACCTCAAGTGGTCAGGCAGTTGGACTAGATGATTGTTGTAGGTCCCATCCGATTGAAAACAACTGAAATTTTTCTGTTCTATTCTGTTCTGTTCTATTCATGCAGTAGTTGGGGCATTCTCCCTTTCAAAAGCAGATTAGACTTACGTTTTTAGATCTAACCTTCTTTTTGTTATCAGCCATTCCCTTTTACAGCCTTTGTATTAAAAAATCCACCACCAGATATATCTGTGAACTACTGTCGTGTATGGTAGGAATGATGGAAGTATTGACTAGAATCACTGTTCCTGTGAGCCTTTCCTTTTTTTTTTTTTTTTTTTTTTTTTTTTTTGGTTCATAAAAGGCTTTAAATAGTCTTATGATCTTAGTGAAGTAATTTATCCTATGTCCTTTACTTCTTATTTGGTCTGGTCATGATGCTTTTGATTCCATCCTTGGGAAGTTTCATTCTGGTGCATTCTTAATGGCATTATGTATTCCTAGTTGTTCTGTTTATTCTGAACAAAAGCACTAGGAAAGAACACTGGGCTCTGTAAAATGTGATGCAAGCAATGAATTTATAGCAAATGAAAAGAAAAAACAAACAACAAAAAAAACCCCAAACCAAAAAAAGCGCCCTCATTTATCACTCATGATCCAATAAATGCATCAAAGTAAATTGAGGAGGTTTTGTGTTCCTTTTCTTCAAATAGATGACTCAGGAAAACCCAGGGACTCAGTCTGTTCCAAGGAAATTTGTTTATGAGGAAGCACAAACATAATTTTGAAGGAAACCTTGTACCAATAGGTATGTGTGAGAGAATAAATGTGTTTTGGCGCTTCACAGGGTACTATTTTACAATGATAGGAGGAAGAAAAGGGACAGTTGATGCAAAAGAAGGAGGTTACCTTCTCTTTTCTTCCAGCTGCTTACTCTCAAGGGATGCTAATGAGGCTTCCCCCCACTGCCCAGCTGCAGTTTGCTGGCAGTGCAGGTGGGAGGGCAGGGGCTTGTTTAAGCCACGTTCTTATTCATGAGGGCAAATTCTGGTAGTAGGATACACATATTGTATAAATATTGGGGAGTCAGGTAAGGTAGTAATAACACTTATTTCCTTTAGAGGAGCATATACAACCAAATATATCCTGTTTGTCACAAAACGAAGGGAATTCTGTTGTTACCTTTAACTGTGTGAAATGTCAGTCTCTAAGAGATGAAATAGGACTTGTGGTGCCAACTGTTCATATATAACCATTCCTAACACTTATTAGAGATATCATAGTGGCTATAAGAGACATTGGAAGACCTTACTTAGAGGTCTTTGTTTTAGGTTTTTTTTTTTTTTAATATGCTTTGGAGAGCCTAGTTTTTATCTGTCGAACAGATTTCCTATGCCTGCAAAAAGAAATCAGAATGTGCTAAGAAAGGCTGTCAGCACTTCTGTCTTCATCGGGCTCCATGGTAAACTGTAATTTTTTTTAGCATCTGTAATGAAAATATGGACTGTTAATGGGCTTGGAAGTGAACTCTGAAGGCCAAATTTTATCCTCTATTCTGATGAGTTACAAGTGCAGTGGAGGGCTGGAGTGTTGCCTGCTTACATTAGAGATGAAATTTGGCCCAGAACATGATGGACGATAAATTTGAATATAATTTAGCCAACAGCTGGGACTCAACCTTTTCTGATTAAAATATAAAAACATAGGTTTGGTTTTCACCAAAGCCTATTGTAATATATTTCACTCCAGATCAAATCAGAATGGCAAGTAAGAATGCCATGAAAATAGCCACAAAATATCTGTCAAGAAGAGTAACTAACAAAGAATGCAGAATCTGTTTTTTCTTCAGAATGACAAAAGTTTATTGACTATGGCTATGGTATCTGAATAAAAGCATATAATGCTTATTTGGGAGCTCATTTCCTCAAGCTTCTGTCTGAAGCCTTTTTATGGTGTATGCTTGCACACACTGTATTTGAGCCTGTGTTTACCGTGTTCCTTCTGTAGCCATCCTTTGTATTCGGACCAGAATTTCCAAGTGCTACGACAGTAGAATAGGTAACAGCGTTCGGGTAACACTCGAAATTCTTAAAACCATTTTTAATCATCCAAAACCAAAGTTTTACCTAAATATTTTATTTAAATTACATACATTTTCCTTAATGCTAAATTGAAGAAAAAGAAGGAAAAGGTAAAACCTAAACTGAGTAGAGATCTGTAAAAAAACCATAGAACACTTAGTCTTGGGAGTATGTAATTCTATATAGAATAGATGAGAAATGACACAGTTACAGTTTCACAGATGGTCAGGAGACCAGAAAGACTGACACAAGAGCAGATATCATTGCTGCTGTCTCAGTCATGGGGTATCAAGCTCCAGACGTAAGCCAATGTGCATCAATGACTGAGTGAGGTCAACACGAATGTGTTCCTAGCCCTCTTTCACTCTTCTGTCTGATGCTGTTTCTAATTTTTCCAGATTTACTTTTGTTACTTTTAGCATGGTAAAGGGACTATTCCTTATTCACTATTATCTAAAACATTTAAAGGATATTTCTTTATGCATGCATATGTCTGCATTTTAAGTATGTTCTCCTGGATGCATTTGGCCTCAGAATACATTACTGTCTCATAGTGGTTATTTTGTGTGTCATATAGGTCCTGTTTAATACACGCTCCTGCGGAAAATACATACAGGGAACCAAAAGACATTTGGAAGTTTAATTTTCTTATATAAACAGAAGTGAACTTGTCATTAAACTTTATACCTTTGTCATTATAAAACACCATTTTTTTCCATGAGCCCCACTTTATGGAATCCTCATTTTAGATGACAGGCTGGGGTTATTTGATAAGCCTGTCTCGAGTACTTAGCATATGAGTGCTGAATTTATGAGTAATTTGTGGTACAGAGGAAGAAATATCTTTAAAAATTAGAAAGTATCCTGATTATTGTAATGAGCTAAAACAAATAAAAGCAGCAGTGAAAACAAAATTTCACTTTCAGAGAAGCACATTGGTGATATCTCATGCAGTGCATTGCACAGTGCAAATCCAAAGCAGACTTTTATGTGCAGCCTCATTATTTAAGGTGTGAGTAAAGTATACTTTCATTTCTTGGGGTGGGGGAAGTGACGTGTAGCTTGTTACCAAGCAGTATTAATTTTGCCTTAACTTTGTATTCCCAGTGCCTTCAACCAGCTGACAATCTTTTTATTATTAATAAAGTGATCTTTTGTGCATCTTTGAAGTTCCCAGCTTTGCTATTTAATTATCTTCTAATTGAAATACCCATTTAAAAAGTTAATTAGATTAAGCAGAGACGGTTAGTAAAAGGTGTATGTTGTAGATTAAAAAAGCGAGTCAGATGGGAGTAGCGTTTGACCTGATCTTTTTTGGAAGTCGCTAATCAATAGGAAGGACTGTGAAGTGTAGCATAACTTCGGTAATGACAGCACAAATATGTATCAAACTTAGGATGCAATCAATATTTTTCAGGCTTTCCTCTGAGATTGCTTCACGAATAGGGAAACTTAATTAGCAGGCCATGCTCCTACAAAATTCCGGTGATGGACTGTCAGTAGGGTATACAGGTTTATTTTTCATCACAATGTAAATAAACACATTTTCAGGTTGTATGTGCTGCGCCCCCCCACCCCATACCCTTTATTGCTTCTGTTGCAGTTGAACTTCCATCAGAATCTGGGATACCAGAAGAAATGTCTCCATAATTTTAATTTTTCTGTGTGCTGCTATCTTATTGATCCATGAATCAGCAGAAAGACACACATCAAAATATAGTCCTTACCTTAAAGACTGCTGCAGTTGCATTACTAGTGAGATTAATTTTTTCCATGTTATTTAAAGATTGGTAGTTCCTAGTACATCTGGCATAGAAAAATCGATAAAATGTAATGTTGGTTCTGGTCTTTTCTCTCCCTTCCTTGCTGTCTGTCTCTATGTTGAGATGCTGATCTACATCCATGTGCTTATGGGGGAACATTCATTATTTGAGAACATAATGGAGTTGAGTGCCAGGTTTTACCACATACTATTATAATCTTTTACATCCTGATGACTCAAAAGACTAATAAATAAGGCAGGAAAGAAGCTAAAATCAAATTCAAATTTTAATCTAGTCAATCTTAAAATGTGCAAAATAGTTTGGGTTTTTTTCAGTAATGGGGAGTAAATAAGGTACCTGTGTCTGGTTGAGTATCTGCAGTAATCTAAGAATGGATATTGAAAACTCTTGAAATGTGAAAGACTTGACTGTGGCGTGAGATCAAGTGATAATTAATCCTGCTTTCGCTTGTGGGTGAAACTGTCAGTATGGTTAGTGCTCTTCACCAACACTGAAGAGAGTAAAATGAATCTTCATTTGTGACTTCAGGGATATCACAAAGAGGGCTGATCTCTGAAGAGGTGGCATATAAAATTCAGTAGATGTTTTATGAAGGTATCTTTTTCCCAACTGAAACACTGGCAGATGGCATGAAACCTCCTTTATCTGAAAGCATGATTTTTTTTTTTTTCCTGGCATGACTATCAATGGATGAAATAATACTTTCTATTCAAAAGGCACGTTTCATTTAGATAGAATGTAAGTTGTAGGTCTTTTTCTGTGTAATGGTGATATACCACAAAAATAAGGTACTGTTTTCTCTGCAGAATAACACATCTTGAAGAAACATAGCCCATCTCTGCACGGAAACAGAACTGAAAAAGATCAATGAGATGAACTTGTGTTAGGATATATATTTAGAGATGAAAGTAAGGAGAAAAGCTGACGGTATTACAGCACACTGCTACAATGTGTGCATAAGGCTTTTTTTAGTCTGTTCATGCATAAAAAGAAGCCTAGCTATAGCAGCCCAAAACATAAGCTGACCCAAGAAGCAGGACTAAAATAGTGCAGTTTGTTTTGATCTGAGGTATTTGGTGCACAGCGAGAATACTATTTTAGATTTATCTGTAGTCTAGTGCAGTCGTAGAATGATGATGACAAACAAATTATCTGAGATTACTACCTATTAACAGAGTACAAATGAAGAAATGGATATCCATAACATTGTTATGGACAAAAGACAAAATCTATTTTGTTAGGATTTTGGATCTCTATATTGGGGTTTGGCTGAAGAAAGAGGAACTACATATGTAAAATGAAAGCTGTTTACATGCTTTTTTTTTTCTTTTTCATTTTTCTCTCTTTCTTTCAAAAGTGTGTCTCTGCTTTATTGATCTGCCTTTACTTGCATTCTAGTGAAAATTTCTGTTGTGGTTTAGTCGTCTAGGTGTTTACTTTTCTTTCAGTCTGAAATTGTAAATTGCCAATAAAATTATTGTAAGCCAATTTTAAAGAGAATTTATGCAGCAAGTGGTAGTTGGAGATGTCAAAGAAAATTGAGCTGTAATCTTAGAGGAGACAGTGGAACGTGAAGGGAATTTGTGCTTACATGGATCACTAGGGGAGAGCTGACTGTGGTTGTTGCAGCAGAGGTGTCCTATGTCTGCGCAGGACTGCTGAAAAGAGCGAGAGAACCGAATGTAAGGCGCTTCCCTTGCCTCCAAATAAGCTAGAAAAACAAATACATTTTCATGATGTGGCACTACTATGAATTACGTGCAGATTAGAATAGTTACTAGTGGGCTGTGAAATACCACGTTTTATGAAATGATAGTACACAAGACTTGTGAGCACAGTTCCTTGGAGGAAGAGTTCCCAAAGGAAATTCTGGCTGCACTGAAATGGATATAGTGGCTCATTTGAGACTGATTTCTGGAAGACTAATGTCTTTAAAAGTATTTATCAATAGCAACACTGTTGGAGGAGTAGAAACTCAGGAAAACGAGTTAATTTCTATATAGACATTCTCTTTCTCAATATCATATAGTATCTCATCTCCTGTTATACAAGACTGTTCTGTTGTTTCCAATAATCTATTTTCATTTTGTTTGCTTTGATTTTCTAAATTATCCTCTAACAATGTATTGTCCCCAACTTTGACTACCATTGATCCAGCCTGCTGCTGTACAACAGGTAATGATAACAATGCTATTCTTTTAGTAAATTACTAATCTTTTCATTATTATTATTTATATTTGTATTTTTCATAGTTTTACAGTAAATGGCAATTCTACAACACCATGGTCAGCTTCACTGTCATACTTAGTACCCTTAGTATTTGGTGAAGTAATTGTAAAACACACTCGGATAGTTTGCAGTGTACCAGCCTTTCAAAGAAATGCTGATTTTTTGATCTGCATGAAATCTTAGCAAGGGAGTGGAAACATGATAGGAGGGTTTTCTAAGTAATTTTTCCTAAGTAGTGCAAAACATGCCAATTAGCAATTCTTGTTATCCAAGAAAACTAGGAATTTTGAAATGCACTGCCTCTAATTAGTACTTAGCCTAATCTTCCAGGCTAAATTCATTATTTTTCCTGTGGAAAAAACTGTGGCTTTCCTTATTTTGACTGTTTTGCTCAGGAGTCTTCAATTGAGTTTAATATGTTCGTTTAAATAATTAAAATATGAGAGATTTGCTATGTGTAAATTCAAACTCCTGAACGTTATGTTATATTGTGGTTTCAGCGTCTAGAGTTTCTGAATCAAAACTGTTAAAATTTTTCTCGTGAGGTCCAGGAAACAAAATTCTTCCTTTGGGATTGCTGTGGCCAGGATAAAGTAATCTTTTCTGAACTGAAAACTATACAATTATTTTAAGCGACACTGTTGTAGTTCGAGGCTCACTCACCACATGAACGTTCTCTCTCCAGTTAAAGAGTTCATTAAATATGGCTTATGAAACTGCATGTTTCCTGAGGATCACTGTACTCTTATACTTCCATGCTGAACTCTAGAGTGGGGAGGAAAATACTGTAAACATCAAGTTTAATCAGAGCTTCTTGGATTAGACTAAGTCTGAAAAGATAATTTCAAAACAGGTATACCAAATGCTATTTATTACATTTGGGAAGGGCTAGGTTATATTCTGAGTTTGGGTCTAAACCCGTGCTCCAATCCAAACATCTGAACTCCTGATCTCCCATCCTGACATTTTGCTCACAAGTTCGCATTTGCCTATTCAGCAAGAGGTTATTTTGTGATCCTGATGGATTTAACAAACTATGTCAGGAGTCTGAATGGATTGTTTAAGGTGTAGTAAAAAAAGGGCATTATGTAGTAGATTAAACGTTAAGTTCAAAATATGTAAATTTTAAAGCCTCTAAAATGTTGGGGTATTTTGAGCTTTTTGGGTTTCTAAATGTTTGGGAATAAATTATTAGGTTTCTGATTTCTAAACAGCAGTAAAAAAATAAGTATTTGATTTATCTGAGAAATGCATTCTTTGAAGCTTTTTATATATAAATGTATTGGTTCATTATTTTACAAAAACTAGCAGCTAGGAAAGATTACCATATTCTATGAAATTTTGGAAAATTTTATGTTGAATTATCTGATAAGCTGTGAGGTAATAAAGATGGAATGCCTGATTTGTAGGGTCATAGTTGGAATATTCATAAAAGAGCTTGTTTTATACGTAAGTGTGTATATTTCATATAAATAACTAATCAGGGAGACATCTGAACTCAGCCTTAAGATGTATAGTGAAAATACAAAGTAATAACTGCTAAGAAAGATAGGTGTAGAAACTGATGATACCATAGCATGGGTACTGGTTGCTAGAAGTGGGTGAGGTCTGCATCAAATTTCTTTTTGAAAATGGATCTTTGATAGCAAAACATCAACCCAAGCTCAGCAGCTACTCAGATGGCTGATGTTTGGTGTACTGTAGTTCAGAATCTCTATAGCAGCAGAACAAGCAGCTTTGTGAAATCATGGGAGCACAGAAGTCAGTAAGGAATATGCCACGGACTGTATAATTGTAGTTAGCACTGCTGGATCATAGGGCGTTACGTCCCGGTCCAACTGCGTCGGGCCTGGGAGAGGTTCGATAAGATTCCAAGTGTGAAATTAAGACGGAAACAAGGTCAGATGCCGCTCACTGCAGGTTTATTGTTATTCCCCAGCAAAAGTCACTGAGACAAGCGATAGAGCAAAGGCAGAAAAGAGAAGCAGTATTAAGGAGCATAGCAAGAATATAGTCGTCACCACCACAGGCCCGATGACATCTTGGCGGTCCTCTGGAAGTTCAGCGGTGTCCTGTTGATCCGTGGTTGGTGGGGGTGGGGGTCTCGGTCCCGATTCCCAAATTGTGGTGTGTCGCTGCGCCAGTTATAGTCCAGGTAGGCCAGGTCGGTCTGTAGCTTGACCAGTCAGCGTGACGGTGGCCTTTGCCGAGCTAATTGTCACTTTACATGGTTGCCGTATAAGCTTTTCCTGCCCCCTTGCTGTTTGGGCAGCCTTTGGCACACTCATTGTACTTCAGCTATTTTGGAGTTAACAACACAGGCTCAGGTGGCCCCTGGGCTAGGCAGGGTCTGGCCACTCCAATAGCCAGAGGTGTGCACCCTCTGCAGCTGGGGGCAGTCCTGGGTGGTGACTGGCCAGCAGGAGGGTCTGCAGAAGGTGCTAAATAGATACAAGTAAGCTTCTTATTGGCCTGCAAACCTGCCGTCGATTTGCAGAAGCTTAAGCAAGCTTTGAGACAGTTATTTTAAAGTTCCAGTCTTTCACGTAGAGTCGTAGAATTATTTATGCTGGAAAAGACCCTTAAAATCATTGGGTTGAACCATAAAATTAGTGATCTCCCTCTTTTTTTGTTTTTGTTTTTATTCTCTCCTTTTATAATATGCCAAAAATGGTCCCCAAGAAATTAATACTTCCATGTAAAAGTGTTGGTTATAGAGGAAGCAACGGATTTATTCTGTGTCCAGTATGCTCATAAACTGTAAGATAAAATCACTCCAGAATACATGAAAAAATAATACTACTAAGTAATTAGATACCTTGTGTATCCCAGTACATTATGTCTTTTTTATTGTTGTCAGTTTGCAAGTTTCTCAGAATATACAGATTTTGTTTTACACTGCTTTAAGTGTGCTTTCAGTCGAGATAATAATGGACGTCAATTTTCTACCACTAAGATTAGACTAGAAATAGTTTGGTCTTGTAAAGAGCAGGGAGAAGTAATAGATGGTTGGGAACACATGTAAGACCTAGAGGTCCGAGGAAGGGAAAGCTGTTTCCTGCTTTGAAAATCTAGCAATTGCCTTAATGGGTAGATGGAAAACTAAGGCTGACTCAGTGGGGAAGTAAAGGTGCTCCAGTGGGTAAGAAGATATAAATAATGAAGTAGAACAGGTATGTAATTGCTTTTTGGTGGATCAGGGAAGAAATTCTGTGCAAATGTTTCTATTTATTCTTTTTTTTTTAATTTATTTTTCTTCTATATTTGCATGTAACTACATTTTACAGTGCTGTAATGGCTGGATAGATTGCCATCCAGTGCAAGAGTTTTGTCAGTGCTAGTCATGAGTTTGTGAGTGGTAAAATACAGTGCTGCTTCACCCTATTGCCGTTCCTACTGGTTTTCTGGAACAAGGAACTAAACTCTTGTTACACAATGAATCCCCCTCAGGTGGCTGAAAAAATCTGAATTTGATAGAAGTGTGTTCCTGCTTAGAGAGAAAGAAGAAAATACAATATTTTTGTCATTGCCTAAGGCAATGAGTTTCCCAACACTGAAATTACAGTAGGTGCAAAGTAGCTACGATGTAGAAAATATGAGTAAAAATGCCTTAGTTTTTAAAGAATGCACTGAGTGAAACATATTGTTGGACTTTGTAAATATAATGAAATACCAAAGGTATAAACTAGGCTCATAAATTTGAAATAGAATTTAAGTCTCATAAGCAATGTATAACATTTCATGTAAGTGATGGAGGTATACGTGTGGGAGACATGCCTTGACCATCAGTCAGTGTGTTATTCCAGGTCTGTACTAAGTGGGAGCATTATTTAATACATACTTTAAGGTTTTAGCCATTCACTGTGAGAATGGAACAAACTTTACATTTTATAGTTAGGAGTGGTACCATTCACAAAGATGGCAAATACCAAACAGACAATGAGAGGGCCTGATAATCCTGGGTTGGGAGTGTAGGGGGAGGTTTTGGCAGGGTTTCTGCGGAGTTGCGCCCCCCTCTCCCCACGTTGGCATACTAGTAATATGGTGACATGAACCCATGTCACCAGCATATTTTTGCTAAGCTTTGCAGAATGACGATTTATAAGGAAACCAAAAAATCAGCTTTTCCCTTCTTTGATTTAATAGCCGCATTTGCTGTTTTTCACTCCAATAGTTTCACTGAATGCAGTTTGCTTTTTTTGAATACTTTCTGTAGGCAGAATGCAAGTCAGCTGGTGAAAGTAAATGCTGTAAATTTTGTCTCTGTTCCTAAAGTTACATTGAGCAGTAGCTTCCTTAGGGAAACCTGTAAAAATCCCGTATAAACTTTAATTATTTTGTCAGTTTGATATTTGCAAGCTACTATATAAATTATTTCTCTATGTTTAGATGCCATTTGTTTTACGTCATTTGTTGAAAATCAGCATAAAAGGATTCTATGGTTTATATAATTACAATTTGTCATACATTTATCCGATTTTATTACTCCAAATTCTGATGGCAACAGGTACGGGATCACTACAAGATGGCATCTTTCATCTGGAGGAAAACACGTTTGATTCTGTGAATAACACTGCAGCTCCTAGCTAGATGTTTCTCGGTAAACTGTCTAGCGTTTTATTAAGAAGGTAAATATTTTCTGGGTGGAAAAATTGAAAGACTGCAGTGAAGGTATGTTTAAGATTAATCAGCTAACCTCTAACCTCTGGAATTAAGAGCCTCTGGAATTGAGAGCCTCTCTAACCAGCTAACCTCTGGAATTTGTCTATGTATATTACCGACTTCTTAAAATACCTTGCAATTAGATGTTATTTATTGTTACAGATTTTGCTGGAAGACTTCTTAATAATATTAAAAGTAATAACTTTAGTGCTACAATGAAAAAACTTCTAAAATGTACTAAAATGTACTTAAGCAATTGATTTGCATTAATATTCAGCTCAGCAGCAGAAAGGGTGAGGTTTTCAGAATGCCGGTAAAGTTGAAGAAAGCTGATGTTTTCCAGGTGTTTCAAGTGCTATTTTGTTGAAATAGGTTAGTGATATAATGAAACACAGAAAAAGGAGTATTTTTCACACTGAGTCCTGTCAGAATAAAGACCCAGCTCTCCAACTGCGCAAGTCTTTGCATAAGCAGGGCTGAAGCTGGAAGAATATCCAAAAAAAAGCACTTCCCGAAAGGGGAAAAAAAAAAGAAGGTGCAAAGATGCTTTGTGTCCTCAAGCTCATTTGTATAACCTTATTTTACTACCTTTTTCCTCATTAGTGCCATTCTGGCAGCTTCTGATAACCTTTTCATTTAAATAGTCGCAGATTTTGTATCTCAAATAAAGCCAGCGGTAGGTGGTGATACCTAACTGTTACTGTTGCTAAATTTAAACATTCACTTGACTACAAATGGCAAGGATTTATTTTTACATCTGATATCTCCGCATTGTGTCTTGTAGGTTTGTTGTTTTGTTTTGTTTTGTTTTTTTCCCCCTTAGTAACTTGGAGTCTCCAAGGAAATGTCAAACTTTTCTCTTTTTTCAGGAAGTAGAATTAATAGATCTTTTTAGGCAAAGGTTATTTTATTTAGCCATCACTTTATAACTACATCGTTGCAAAAAGACTTAAAAATTGTGAGCGACATTTCCCGATCAGTACTCTATCACCAAAACAAGTTTATCTAAATGATATGATTTACCTCTAAAAATCTGGAATGCATTTGGAATTTCTTCTATTTCATATTTAGAAATAAAGTTTGAGTGGTTTTTTTCTTTTTTACTTTCTCAGTTTCTCCTTTTTTGTAACTTATGCAATACAATAGTTCTTTCAGTTTTTACTTTTCTAATTCATTGTGATACTCTAATATTTCTGAAACTTTTATGTTTAGCATTTTTGTTGACCCAAATATATTTTTTATTAAGGAAATGTTAATAATAAAAGAAAAAAAATTCAACCTATATGGAAGAGTTAAATACAAGAGAGAAATAATATAAAGAATTAGACACACCAACGTGAAGCTTTTTTGTTGTTTGGGGTGTTATTTATTTTTATGTTTTTTAGCAAATAGGAAAAACTTAAAGATTTGTTTGGGGTGTTATTCATTTTTATGTTTTTTAGCAAATAGGAAAAACTTAAAGATTTGGGGGATTAAAAAGAAAATTACAGAATTTGCAATGAAAATGTCATCTACTTCATGCAAGGACAGTGTGCAGGGTTTTCAGAGAAGTCTTAGGATTGTGAAATTGCAGGTGGTAGGAAGGAAAAATATGGACTCAGTCTGGAAAAAATGTGGAAGAAATAATGTGTTTATGTCATCCTTCCTGCTTATCTTTCTGAAGGAGCCTTCAAAAAATTGGCAGGGAAATGGAAAAAACTCCATACATTAGATTAAGGTTTTCCTTATTTTGTTTCGGTGTGTTTTTTTTTTTTTTTTTTTTTTTTCCTTGTGAACTTTTGGAGCAAAATTATATCTGAGAGGCTGGAAGTTATTTTTCTTATTATGGTTCATATTTTTACCACTTTCTTAAGAGCATGTGGGAAGGCAAATCCCAGCTATTTCAAGGACTTTGGGTTATAACTACTCATAAAGAAATGTGTATAAGATGTGTATGAAGTTAATATCTGTGAATGATTTCTGTTTGGCTAACATTAAGCTACAACATGATAGTATCGTCTGCTAAATCCTTCACTTGTTTTATAATTGGGTAAAAAAGCATTATTAAAAAAATAATTGGAGGAAGAGACTTAATTTTCTCAATCAGTTAGGCCAGTAAATACATTATACTGTAACACATAAAGTATCATTAGAAGCCTTATGCATTAATGCCCTGTTGAAATATGTGGAATGATTCATTCAAAAATTAGGAGTAGTAATGAGGCTAACTTCTCAAATGTATCACTGCCTAATTTTCTGTAGCTTAGACATGTTTAATTCATTTTATGTATTTATGTCACTTCAAGTGTATGGTTATACTGCCATTTCTCCTAAATCAGATCAAGAATTTTAACATCCTTAGAGCATTTGTAACTTACTGGGTAAGAGCATGCTCTTTTTTCTTTTTTTTTTTTTTTTTAACACTCAGATGCATTTTACACTAGATCAGTCAAAAGAAATTCTTTAATAAAATAATAGCAGAAATATTGTGATTGTAACTGAGTATGTCAGGCAATGCAAACAATGTCTTCCTGATTATTTTTTTTATTTTTTACAGATCCAGTCAGGTAATTCCAATTTATTTTTAGGAAAAGTCTCATTTTTGTGATTTTTACTAGTTATTTTCTAAATTTGAGGTTGGCAATATGATCAAAAGTTTGAAAGTATTAGGATCCAGTAACATTTTTATTATACTTCTAAACCATTCTGAATAGAAAATTACACTAATGTTTATTTGTGGTAGCTGCTGTGGGAATAGCTGTCTTCTGACATGAGTGGTAACAGTTGGAAACAATGGCCATATAAATTAGTCTCAAAACTAATCTCTTTTTATGCTAATGTATTTTAAATGAGAAACAATTATAAAATTAGGTCTCAAAATAGTAATGCTTCTGAAGGCCTGGGTATCATCAATAGTTAGTACTAAAATACTTCATTTATTAGAATAGTAAGGGCGTGTGTACACTTATAAATACTTTCTCTTTGTAATGAGAGAGTATTTATATTAGTATTATTTTATGGCATACATAGGTAGGTGAGCAGGGAAAAATAATTTGTCTTGTAGTGTGTTAGAGCTATGCAAATATTTTATTTACTGAATCCAAAACGTGGAAGTAAAAGTTCTTTCTGATCTCTGCTGAATTAAAAAGACTGACTGGTTTAGTCCATGTCTCTCATTCTGGGCAGAATGGAATCTAGTCACACATTTGTAGTCTTTTCACACTCCCTCCTTTCTAACCTGTCATTGCACCTCTCTAACTACTGGATTTTTAAAAATATAATCTGAATTAAAATAAAACTGATTCTGTGTTTTTTTGGATGGCGGTTTCTTTAACTGTCATTGTGGTGAGGTTTTTGTGGTACAGGTTAGAATTACTTTTTTTGTGTGCTTGTTTTAAATTTATGTAGGGCTTTCAGAAAAGGTATGAACTGTAGTTGAATAGGGGCTTTTTTAGTTAGTATTTTCTTTCATTGATAGTTAACTTTTACAAATTATTTAAATGGTAGCTTAGGTATGTGGTTTTGATTAATTTGTAAATTAAGTATTTCTGTGTTCTTAGTAAATCCTATATAATTTATCTAGGTTTTTTCTTATTCTTATTTTCATATATTGGTTTTCAGAATAGTAAAGCTTGATAGAGATTCCTACTTCAGTTTCAAAAATGGGAGAGCATTTAATTTTTGTATTAGAATTAAGGTCTTGAAAAGGTATGCACTCTCACATTAGAACTGTTAAGAGTTTTGAAGTATACTTTGGGAAGGATGCAAAGCTTATGTTAACTGAACAACACAGAGCTAATGTCACTGGAAGTCTTGTAATGCACTGAGACGGTGCTTAATTTCAGCCAATTTAAAATAAAAAAATTAAACATTTCCCATTTCTAGAATTAAAGTAGAAGTTGATACCATTCAGATCTATTTGCAGAAAGCTTTGAAGCTTTGAAAGTAACACAACCCTTAGACAGGAATGATGGTGGTTTTTTGTTTGGTTTTTTTTTTTTCATTTTTGTCTCTGTAGAATGCATACTGTCAAGTGTGTTTTGATATACGGAAGAAACAGAAATTCAACAAGCAAGCAAAACAGTTGTGCTTTGTTGTTTATGATGATGGAAAGGATTTGAGGCAAGATAATTGGTTCATCTGTGATCAGTAATTCTGCCTCAACAAGGGAGAATGTATGTGGAGATGATTGACAGGCAATTCTCTGTCTTCTGGACGCCTGCATAAACAGTCACAAGTAATTCTTGCTGTAGATTGTGACAAAAATCATGAATGTATTTCCTGAAGAAATGTCAACTCTAGCTACGCAAACTCAACTTTGGAGTTGCATTTATTATGTATTGTGTTTTAAAGTGATCAAAGCATTTTCATCTCTGTGTAAACTCTGAATACAACTTGCTGTTGATGTATGGACCTCTGTCAACCCACACAGAGTCATGGAGAGAGGCTTAGGAAACCTGCTATGTGTGTAACGTAGGGTGTTTTTGACATGGTGTGTGGTACTCGGAGAATTATCCTTGCCAGTGCCCAGAGTGTGGATTTAGTTTGTCAAAATGGTACTTTTTCATGTAACTTGAATTTTTCAGTAAAATTTTCAGAATTTTACTTGTCTGGATTGAGAGATGTCGACAACGCAAGGCAAACTATATTTAGTTTAAAAGCTGTTTTCTAGTTCAGTTTGTCAGTATGGATCTGGCTTATATAGGAGCCCTGTGAACCAGATAAATGACTGGATGTGGTTTTAGGTGATATAAACTCTGTTCATTTATCCAGTTCAGGCAGATGAGTTACTATTACACAAATGTTTAATATTTTCAATGCCCATCTTCATTGCGTTGCTGAAGTTCTAGCAGATACTGCGAGCAGCGGGAGGAAGGTGGCAGCTGAAAGCTGGTAACAACTCGGTTCCCATCTAAACCGTGCTCCCAGTGGTGGAGGCAGAAGTAAGTGTACGTAAAGAGAGATCACACCTTAGACCCATGTAATCTGTGCAGAGGACTTCTGAAAATCTCTTGGCCATCAGTTGGATTGTTTATTTTTTTTTTTTTCTCTGGTTGTTTCTTGTTCTGCCGATATGATAAACCAGTCCGGATCTTTCAAGAGAAACGTGTAGTTGACATCTAGTCTGGCCTGTGACTTACGGTTCCTTCTTATGAGGTCCTAATATGAATTGGAAAACATGCCCTGTCTGATGATGGTTACATCAACACATTCGGAAAAAATGACAGAAAAGATAGGAGAAATCCTGAGGGTTTTGTGCAGTCAGGATATGAGTTCTGATTCACTTTGGCACTCCAAGGCAAATCAGAACCAAGTAGCAGGCTTGAAAAATGCGTCGCAAGAAAAATGTATTGCTTTAGAAAACTTTTCTGGGGGACTGTTTTCTATGTACTGCAACTGACAGTAATACAGTTGAATCAAAGAAATATTTGATTCACTATTGATAAAGCAAATGACATATATTGCAATTTCAAGCCAGTGGAAGAAATTTATCTCTTAGTACCATCTGCATGAGTCAGATACATAGATATCACAGGGTGGCTTACATACACAGGCTCTTTCTCTAGAAGGTCCTAGCAATGCAAAAAACCATAGAAATCCATGATGAATCCTCTAATGAGGAATACTTACATAGAGTAAGGAATAAATACTGAGTATAGGAGGTGTTCTGCTTTTCCAGTTGATTGCATGTTAGAAGCTATCTCCAACAAAAGATACATCCTCTACCAAGTTGTGGAAAGATGTTGGACTTGTTTCTCCACAATTTTCAGTAGTTGCAGTAACGTTGTCTTAAATGGTATTTATCAAAGACTCGAAAACAAAGCAAACTTGCTTGAATGGTTGTGAAGATGTTATTAAATGTTTAGCATACAGCACTCTGGTGCACAGAACGTTTGACACTATACCTGGCTTCTTTCCTCTAATACCAGCATTTGTCTGGAGGTTTTTTGTGTTGGGGTGGGTTTTTGGGTTTTTTTTGGGGGGTGGGGATGGGTTAGGTTTTTTTGTTTTGTTGGGGTTTTTTTAACTGTACTGGGTTATTGTAGGCTTCAGAAGGTTTTTTACTAGAAGTGTTGCCATGTGCTTATTGCAGAGGTTGAGCTGAAGCTCTTGGCTATACTGGACCCCGCTTAAGTAGCGTAGTCTTCCGGTAGAAAGTTCTTCTGTGTTCAAGGACTGGGCCTAATAACTGTGAGGGTTAAGCCAGCCTGTAATGAAATCTGAGAGATGCTGTGACTGAGCATTAAAAAGCCTAACACTCTATGTTAGAGGCACTTGTAGAAGTTTGGAAGAAGCTCTAATATTGAGCAATTTCTTAAACAGCTGATGGGTTCACGACGTGCGACAAACCCAGATGTGAGGCGACAGAAAGTCTGGCCAGCTTTGATCTTTCATCATAAGATGTTTCCTGGCTGGTAGCAGAGCAGAGTCTTTTTCTTTAATTAAGGTTTTGTAGCTTTACTTTTTTACCATTAAGTTTCAGAGGTAGCCTACATTATTAGTTATTTAAATATAAAAGTTTTTTGTTAAGGAGGAAGAATATGCAAACACTCATATTCATGGGTATGATTAATACAGGCTATTGTGTGATTTGCATGGAAGTAAATCTCTAGTAATCATATTCTTAATTATACTTTAAACTTGCCTCAGTAACTAATGATTAATGTTAAAAAATCTTTTGTAATACAACTTAGTGAATTTTAAGCTTTTCTTTCAGCTGCATCAGCTGTGACATCTAGTTCTGTCCGTGCATTTATATATATCTTTTTTCTTCAAAGTTTTAATCTGGAAGGAGGCTTCAGAGCAAATATTTTTGTACAATTCAGTGTTTTGTTAGTCTAGTCCAAAGTCTAGCGTCTGCCGCTTTTATTTCCTAACGTCCAATATAGTTTATAACATGGTTTTTCTGTGTTGCCTATCTGCTTTACAAGACCTTCCATTTAATAGAGGAGGGCAGCCTAATCACAGACTGAATAAAAAAGATAAAATTATGTTGCCGAGTACCACTTCAGTAGTTAGTGTTCTTGATGGAAGGCTATGTATAATAAACAGGAGGAGCGGGTCAATGCTATTACTAATGCGCTCTTACAGTAGTTTGAATGGAGAATTTTATCATCAAAACATGGAAAATGAAGGGAATAAGTCTTACACAGAAATAGGATACTTCCTGTCTTCTCTGCATTACCCATAGAAATTCTTTACTGATAAGTCAGAGAAATATATTTTAATTATAAGACACCAAATAGGTCATTTGTTTCTGTGGGTCTCAGTTTACTTCTGCGGTTGCTAGAGCAGCGTGTCTGTAAATGTAGCTGAAAGGAGTTTCTTTTAATTACAGTCATGTGTGACCAAGAGCTAGATCTACAAAATTGCTGTAGGTGCTGTTAGGTGCTGTAATGCTAATAGCTTGGCCACTGACATTGGAAATCAAAGCCAGGATTTACCTGCTCCGTCCCCTGGAGTGAGAGGGAGAAGAAAACCTCTCGGGCTGGAACCCATACACGTGCAGGGGGGGATCTGGGGCTGTCCACGGCCCAGCCCTCAACATGGCGTGGGATGGTTGTACAAGCTGCATTTGTAAGTTTTTGTGAAAGGGCAGGGTTTCCTTTGAACCTGCTGCTCAAGTGTAGCTGTGGGAGAACCTAAGTATATTTAACATCAGTTCAATTTATATATGATGAATTAAATCTTATCAGAATAAAATATCAGCTGTATGTTGTAACAAATTATGTGTATGTTATATTAACACTTCATTACGTGATTACTCCGATAGTGCTTTCCAACAACTTTATCTCATTAATTTCAATCTAATATGCTCATCTCGTTTGCCCTCCTTTTTTTTTTTTTTTTTTCTGCAAACCTTAGGCTTTTTTGCCCTACTTCTTTCAGAATTCACAAATCTTTCGCATCTGCATTATATCATTTGTGCATCACGTCTTCAGAATAGGTATTATGTTTTGAAGTGTTTCTTACACAGTTTTATTAATAGTATCAATGCCCGTTAAAACTTGTAAACTTCACTTAACAGTGATTAAACACGTTTACAATAACTCCTGAGATTCATATCCTTTTACAATTTTAATAGTCACATCATGCCACTATTTCTTAAATAACTTTCTCTTCTATATAGTAATTAATGATTTTATGCTTCCAGTCTAGTTTCAGATGAGACGTTATAATTTTTTTGAGCTGTGTTCATAAAGATTTTGACTTACATAATCAAGGTTTTTAAACTGTGTATGTGATTCTGTCTATATTAACTTATATATAAATTTCCTGCACTACTACATTTTTCTTTTCACTTGTGCTTAAGCAAGGGATATAGAACATGATTGCTTGCACCTAGAAAGCAGCTTTCACTTTATGTTTCATTGATCAGTTCACCTTTATCTGATGGAGGATGTTATAAAATCGTTACAAAATCCATAAAATGCATCATATTCTGAATTCAGTTCTGGGTCATGAAATCTTGTACATGTGGTCAGAATCATGAAATGCCTATAGGAAATTGAAAATGTAGTACATGTTATAACAACATTCAGTCTGACTCCTATGAATCATATTTATTTTTATGTTTCTCATTCTTTTATTTGATGAACAGTATACGTGTAGCTTACAATGACGGATATGTGGTTTTGATTTAGTTTTCTTATGTTCAGACACTATTCCTCAGTTCTACAAAGATGAGACACTCCATAACAGCAGAGTAACAAATTACAGCCCATCCCTGCTTTTTTCAATTGCAATAATACAATTTCGTTCTCATTACTCAACATTTAGGAACCAAGTATTTATCACCTCAGTGTTTTAACTTCTATTCAAATGTCTAATGAAAATCTTGCAGAAGTAAACAGAAAGTCTTTTGGATAAGCTCCTGTTTTTAATAGCTTCATCAGCTGGTGCGTTTTAGGATATTTTACCAGTAAAAAGCTACACCTAGAACTGGTGTGTTTTACACACACACACCCGCCCACACACCCCGCCACTTAAGCTGCAACAGTTGACACATTTCTGTTGGTGAATTGCGGTGCTGCATTTCATAGACTCATAGAATGTGTTGGGTTGGAAGGGACCTTTAAAAGTCATCTAGTCCAAACCCCTTGCAATGAGCAGGGACATCTTCAACTAGATCAGGTTGCTCAGAGCCCCGTCCAACCTGACCCTGAATGTTTCAGGGATGGGGCACCCGCCACCTCTCTGGGCAACCTGGGCCAGTGTTTCACCACCACCATTGTCTTCCTTATCTAGTCTAAATCTACTCTCTTTTAGTTTAAAACCATTACCCCTTCTTCTATTACTAGAGACCCTGCGAAAAGTTTGTTTCCTGTAGGCACCCTTTAGGTACTGGAAAGCTGTTATAAGGTCTCCCCGGAGCTTTTTTTCTTCTCCAGGCTGAAGAACCCCAACTCTCTCTGCTTGTCCTTATAGTAGAGGTGTTCCATCCCTCTAACCTCAATATCAAGGTATTGAACAGTACTGGTCCCAGTACGGACCCCTGAAGGACACCACTTGTCACCAGTCTCCATCTGGACATTGAACTGTTGACTCTCTGGCTGCAACCATCCAACCAGTTCTTCAACCACCAAACAGTCCACCCCTCAAATCCATCTCTCTCCAGTCTTGAGAGAAGGATGTTGCGAGGGACCTTGTCAAAGGCCTTACAGAGGTCCAGATAGACAACATCCGCAGCTCTTCCCTTGTCCACTGATGTAGTCACTCCATCACAGAAGGCCATGAAGTTGGTCAGGCAGGACTTTCCCTTGGCGAGGTCATGCTGGCCGTCTCAGATCACCTCCCTGTGCTCCATGTGCCTTAGCATAGCTTCTAGGAGGATCTATTCCGTGATCTTGCCAGGCACAGAGGTGAGGCTGACAGGTTGGTAGTTCACAGGGTCCTCCTTTCTACTCTTTTTAAAAATGGGTGCAATGTTTCCCTTTTTTCAGTCCCTGGGGACTTCACCTGACTGCCATGACTTTTCAAGCATTGTGGAGAGTGGCTTGGCAACTACATCAGCCAATTCCCTCAGGACTCTGGGGTGCATCTCGTCAGGTCCCATAGACTTCTGTATGTTTAGATTCATATAAAAATACATATCTCTGCATCTTGCAATGCAGTTTCAGTGTTGAATTATTACTGGCTTGATTGAAAGGTGATTCAAATGAGTGTGCTTTCAAAAAATGTTTCAATGAGGAGTAACTGCAAGACAACTTCAATCGGTGAGAGTTGCAAATAATAAAAATGGAAGCTTAAAGCAGGAGTTGAAAAGTTTGCGTCGAGTGGAGAAAATGAAACATACAGAAAGTGGAATATTCAGAATACAATACAGTTGAAAACAAAGCATAATCGCGGTAGAAAGGTGTCAGTTACAAAGATCTGAGAAAGACTGTTTTATAAAGTCTTAGAGAGCAGTGACAGCCTGTTCTTTAGAGATTCCCAGAGAAGCATGAAAATAAATAGGTTTGGATAGGTCTAGAAAAAAAATCAAGAAAATACCCAAACTTGGAAGATCATATGGGAACCCGTTCTGGTGTTGCTCTCCCTGAGTCTCTCAACCTGTATTATGATGGCTAGAAGGAAATGGGACAGAGGTAGGAAAGTAACCCTCCCTTTTTACTTGACCTTAAGTTATTTTACCAGTCTGTAAAAGGTTTGTAGAAGGTGGTGTTATGGTTTAACCCCAGACCACAGCTAGGACCGTGCAGCTACTTGCACAGCCCTCATGGGTTGAGATAAAACAGTTTAATAGAACAAAAAAGGAAAAAGAGCAGAAAAGGAAAGTAACAATATATAAAGTAATAATGATAAAATTATACAAGATAAAGTAATACAACACAAGTCACTCTTACCACATGATGAATTGTTTGCCCAGCCCATCCGGAGCAGTGATCACGGATTCCTGCCCCCGGCCAACCCCCATTTCTATACCAAGCATGCCGTCTATGGTACGGGATATTCCATTGGCCATTCCATCGTTCTCTCTATGCTTCTTCTCAGCTTCTGTGGGAAACTGGAAGAAGTCCTTGCCTAGTGTAAACAGCACCTAGCAACAACTAAAACGATATGCATTATTGACATTCCTATCATACCAAATCTGAAACATAACAAGCCACTGCAAAGAAAATGAACTCTATCCCAGCTGAAACAGGACAGATGAAAACGTGAAGATCTCACATATGGTTAAAATGAAAAGCAGCTGGTAAGTTTCTAAATAAGATTCCAAAGTCATAGCTACACTGCAGTGTTTCTTATTCATTTATTCCTGTATTCTGTATACTGTTCCTGTACATTTACTGTGTACAGTATATTGTGCATATGGTATATTTATATGTAAATGTATATTTTAATATAAATTATATTTGTATATTCCTTTAGTGCTCTAGAAACTGTAATTACTGAAGATATTTTGAGGTATATTAGGGCTAATAATGTCATTTTCTGCTGGTTTTGTTTATTCCAATGTTGAGATTCATTAGTATAATTTCAGGCATTTGTCACAGGGTGCCTGTGCTGAGAGAAGCTTAGTTTCTCTGGATGGTTCATATTTTGTCGCTGGACAGTGAGTCACACTTTCTGAAGCATTTCATCCCAATTTAGAGCTGAATTACCATGTCAAGGTGCTTATCTTTTGCTACTATGATAAAGAAAGCTTTAGATAAATAGGCTGCCAATCTGAGAACTCATTTAAGTGACTGAATTGCACTGCTGAGTTAGATGTGAGTACAGTTGGTGTGTGTGTATGTGTGGCTCTGGGGTGGTTTTTGTTTATTTGTCAAGTGGTTTGGTGTTTTTTTTTTTTTTTTTTCCCCCCAGGAGATATTCTGAAAAGGTCTGGGTAATCAAGTGGTTGCCTGCTTATTGTATATTGTACCTATTGTTTATTATACTTATGCTACTTGTTGATTAGCACAAATCAGGAGCAGAACAGCTTTGTGCTTGTCTTGGGTGACAGGAAAAAATATACCCTTCACCTCTTCAATTCCCCTGGGGAGTAAGCTTGGCTTTTCTGTATTGATGGGGATGCAGCTAACTGTGCAATACAACATAACAGAAAATTCAGTAGTAATTGATATATTTTGAGGTAGATAGTGTGTGATTAGTATTATTTATTTATAAGTTGTAAATTTGCCTTTTAATTACGTACGCTGAGAAAACGGAATATTACAAGTAGGTAAAGGAAATGAACACTGAATGAAGAGTTGCCAGCTTTTAATTATGCAAATGAGCACCACTGCGGAAGACTTATTTAGTAATCTTTTTGTGCTTAGAATTGCAAATCTATCTCCACGATTGTGTTTAGAACAAATGAAACTGGATCTGTATAACCTCTTTTCTGTAGATCTGTGTAATTAATGAAATTGAGCAGAAGTATCAGTAGTCTTAAGAGACTGTATGTAATGTGCGGTGGGTCAGGGTAGTAAAACTGAAATATTACTGCTAATATTCCTCTTCTAGGGGATCCCGTTATATTGTACTACATTACTCAAGAAAGAGCAATTACCTATTTTTCCTGATTTGTTTATATTTTATTAAACGTTTTATTAACTTTTTATAGCTGTATGTTTTTATGTCCTCTTCCTGTTGCGAAGCCCAGTTGGATATCTAAGCTATGGCTTTTCCCAAGTGGTCTATTTTGTCGTAGTCTCCTGCACTTCCATTACCCTAGATTATACTCCTGGGGTGCCTCTTTTTTTTGTTTGTTTGGTTTTTGTCTCATGAATTCTACAGCCTGCTGCTGCTCTTGCTGGCAGAGTACTTAGCTCTCTGGCACTGGCTCAATGGGTAAAGAGTACTGAAAGAGCAGGCTAATTTATAGTCTCTTCACATCACCCTAAAAACGTATCTAAGCTTCAGTAATGCTGGCAGGCAGTAGGAAGTATAATTTTAAAAATTCATTGGGAAAAAAAAAGGAATTAAAAGCATTGCAAAATAGTATTATGGCAGAGGGATACATGACGAATAAACTACGTAGGAGATTGTACACTAAACAGTGAATATCCTTTCCTAACAGGGGGAAGAGAAAGGAGTTAGGTGAGAGAGCATTGTCCGTCACTATCCGGCTTGATTTGAGCTTTCCTTTTCTGAGTGAGAGAGAACCCATGACTTTCCGAGGAAAAAAGGCAAACTGTACTATACAAAACACTACACAGGGGCACGTGGCTGCCCCATCGCTGAACAACAGGCATATGTAGATGAGTAGTGGAGGTAATCTGCCAGCTACCCAAGCCCGGAAATACTATTTCTTACATTTCAATGATTTATCTATACTACACACAAAAAGGACTGATAAGAAACATTGCATAACATTGAATAGTATTAACATTTTGTAAATCTTTTTTTTTTTCTTTTCTTTTTTTTTATTTGTGCAGGACTGGGACTGTGGCATGGAAATGCTATTTGGAAAAGAAAAAAACGTATTTTTCCCTTTAGAATTTTTAGAGGTGGGAAACCTGAAATTCAGAATGTCTTGAGCATCCAAGAAGTCTAGCTACTTAGTTTAAGTAAATAAATTAACCTAGATATGAAATAAGATTCCAGTAGCTTAGCTGGTATTGTTTTCTTTCTTGTCATTTTTTTATATGAGACTATGGCTGAACAAGGATTCCAAATTTAGTACTCTCCTAAATTGCAATGATTTGTATGTAAATTCCTATGGAGTTCAGCTATAAAGTTTAACGGATAGTTGTGTTATGTTAATGGCTTATCTTCAATTAACATGGATATGAAATTTTAGTTATCAAATTTGAAATGCTAGTGGGAGGATAATGCATTAAAAGGGGGATAGTATTTTTATAGAAACATAAAGATTCCAAGGAATTAACAAGTCTGATATCCAAACAAGCCCTTTCTCAGGACAGGAAGGAAAATTTGCTTAAAAGCTTATGTGGAAGTGTGTCCAACATATACTGTGAGTGAAACCCAACAAAAGAAACCATTTATTTTGATTCACCAGATGAACTCTCATAGTAAGTGTTGCACAATCTCTGTTCTTTGCTCTGAATGGGGGAGTTGTGGTGTGAAAAAGTTCCAAATTTCACAACTTTTAGAAAGTTTTGAACTTCTCAGGTAGCTTGTTTATTTTTTAGTTAAATATTCTACTCAGTGCAAAATCATAAGAGAGATTTCATTCTTATGTGGGTTGTTTATGAGCACTGCTCTTCCGTTTGATAAACATGAACAAGATAGTGCAAACCACCAAAATATTTGTCTAAACATAAAAGCCATAGAAGCATTTGTTTGTATTTGATTGCGTGTTCTTCTCGGGCCTTTGAGGCACTCTGTTGCTTTGGAGAATAAGATTCTCTACGTTACTTTTATTATCTTAATAAATCTTTCTTATTCAGAATAATCTTTTAGTATTGTTTACGTGCCCTTTATTTCCCTTATCTCCTCCATACATAAAATTTATCTTTTTAGAGCTTTATCCTTTTAATTATTATGGTCTTTCATACGCCTTGCTATATTTCTTTATAAGTTCAAGTGCAAATACTACCTTTCTGTAACTAGTGTTATTTTGCAGCATGTTTTTTTCACTATTCTCACAGTAGACTGAAAGTATTGCAAGTTTGATTTCTACACAAGTCAAAGAAAGAAAGAAGAGAGATTGTGGTGTCCCCACTAGTTTTGCAGGGATCAGATTCATTTTACGGCTGGGCTACATACAGGAACTGTTCTTTCAAATGATCGTCGTAACCTTGGTCTTGCTCTCTTTTTTCCTTGTCATCACCTACTATGGCTATTTTAAGTCTGCCATATGGGAATGGCTACTATAAATCTGAGGTTGTAGCACTGCAAGTACTCACCAATAAAACCTCCTCACCCCAAGAGCCTTAAAATTCAGATATATGTTTCTACTTGGTGCATACATAATATAAAATTGTTCCTCATAAGAATTATTAAACATTTAATATCTGGGAGAAATAAAAGATAGGGAAGCAGACCAAAACATTATTCCAAACAGGAAAGATTTATTGGGATAGCAAACCATTAATTTGGAATGGTTCTGCTGAAATTACTGTTAGCATAGAAATAAATGTGACCACTCAGTCATTCAGGATATCGTCCGTGATCAGGTTCTGTTTACTGAACAAGTTCACTGTAATGCGTTACAGGAGATTTTAACTGCTTGGTATTTTGTTCACCTTTTAACACGTCCAAAAACATAAATTGTGGGTTTGTGTTTGCTTTTCTTCTGAGGGCACTGAAACCTGTCCCAAATTATTTATACACGCAGCCATCATCACAATCCAATAGCCATAGTCATACTTGCATGTAACTCTGGACAAGGAAATTGAGTCTAGTGATTGGAAAAAGGAATCTACCATGCTGCTGGCTCTTGCATCCATGAAGAAATAGACATTCTTCACTGTCCCAAACACTGATAAATTTTCAGTTTCAGCTTTGACTGTCATTGTCATTTATTCTCATAAGTTACAAGAAATGAAATGTTCAAGGCTGGAAAAAACTCATTGTGCTATTAGTTCTGCTGCATTTAGGTTTAAAAAACAATAAGGACTTATTCACTGCAAATGTTACGAGATTTTACGTTGTTCTTGCTATTAGATTAGTCAGCAGCAGCATGCTTTTTTCCTCCTTATGCTTTTGCAACAGAGGCACTGCAGCTATTTAGAGGAAGGCTGGAATAGTATTGATACATTCTGCCTGTTACCTGTTGATGTATAAGATAAAGAAATATATACTGAAAGGGGATGAAGAAACAATGGTTATTTGCTCTGCTGAACTGAGAAAATAATGCTCAGTCATTAGAAAGAAATTTAGGCCCATGGGTTGGGATAATTCTGTCTCTTCTGCTTCATTTGCTTCTAGTTAGAGAGATGTACTCATTTAGAGACTGGGCAATGAGTGCCTTTGGTCACTCCTTGCAATTTGGAAAGGCTTTGGAAGGATGGAAAATGTTTCTTCTAGAAATTGTGTGTTTTATAAGGGAGAAGTTAAAATAGGAAACTAGAATAGTTAGTGGTATTAGTGCTAATAGTGCCAGGGGAAAAGGTTCCTAGGTTCAGAGGGATAGCTCATCTTTTTTATGTAGAATGTAAGAAATATAATATATAAATATTCTCCAGTTGATGAAGGTTACTATTCCAGGATACTTGGTGTGCTGCCTATCAAAGCTGTGGGTGGTTGAAGATAGTTTACGCAGTTTCTGTTTGCCTCTCTTGAGTTAGAATTCATTAATTTCTCATCTAATCAGAATTGTATGCTTTTTATGAAAAGGAAGAGAAATATGTAATTTTTAGAAGCTCCTCAGCTCGAAGACCAAAACCTAAATTAAAAGTATCAGTGAATGACATAAAAAAAACTTACACATAGAAAAAAAAACAGTGGAAAAACACGTTTCCCATAGGACTTTCAGTTACACATAATCTTATCACAACTTTAGCGTTTCTGTCAATATGCGTATGCAGCTTGGCTTTAGGGGAATTTTTTTCAAATATGCAAAATAAAAGTTACAACTGCCTTTTATCTAATTCCTTTTTTTTTTTTTTTAACAAAATTAATTTAAATAGCATTCTAAAAGGCATGTTATTTGTGTAAAGTTAACTGTTCCTTACAATGCTAGTTGTTGCACTTGGTTGGTAAGAAGACTGATAGTTGTCAGTATGATAAAATCTCACATTAGTTACCAGCTCCAGATATAAGTGAGCATAATTCCTTAATTTGAAACATCTAAATAGCTCGTATAAGTTTTGCTGTGGTTGGGTGGCGGTTTTTTGGGGTGTATTTTGTTGGGTTTTTGGTTTGTATGTTTGGTTGGTTGTTTTCTTCAGTAATTCCTGAAACTAGCCTGAAGTGTCTTGATATTTCAATAAGACCTAGACCTCGGAATACAAGCAGTCCTTCTCTTTAATTGATGTTTCTCCTGGAATAATCCAAAACTACAAATAATGCTAAGGAGTATAACTATAGCATTGGAAATAAATACATGGTTCATTAATATGTCCTTGGAGCGCTGATGAATTTCTCTCAAATTCATTGTCAGAGTAGAGCTATATTTCATGAATGTGGGTGAGTTACTTCCTTTATAGCTAATGCATTCCTGAAACTTCCCAGCATCCTATTTTATAGTTACATATTCAGCTCTTCACCAGGTATTTGAGGAGCTTTAACTTTGTAATTGTTATGNTTTAACTTTTTAATTGTTTTGTTGGGGTTCCATTTTTTTTTCTTTTTTTTTTTTTTTTTAATATTTTTGAAACATGCACCATGTAATTTGAACAAGGCTTGAATTTTCTAGAAAATGTTGCTATTTCTAAAATTATATAAGCTAGTTACTGACTCAGTTGAGTCAAAATATTTACATACTGCATCTGCTAACTTTTNATGAAATATTTACATGCAGCTGTGTTAAAAAAAAAAATAAACCAACAACCCAAAAAAAACAAAAAAAAAAAACAAAAAACCAAACCAAAACAAACCAACGAACCGTGGACATTTGGGTTTTTTTATACTTATAAGCAAGCTTGTATAACTAATTGGTCACCTCTCAAAAAAATTAGTACTGTCATAGCTGAATTCTGCCTTCTCCATGTAGTTAGCCAAGATTGATTCATGTCTATAACTTCCTAAAGTGGTTGTGCTGTTTTGAATAGTTCAGAAATTTATGTATTATTTTGTGTATTGTCTTTTGAAATGGTTAAACAACTTATAAAACACGTGGAAATGAAATGCATGCAGATTTCTTTTGTTGATTTCATGTAAATTACTGGGGTTTTTTTCTTTATTATTTGCTTTTTGTTCTTACTATTGCAGCTGCACTTACATAATAAAATGTCATGTAAATTTTTTTTTTCCATTTCATGGTTGAATTTTGAAGGGTTAATAACTCCAGATGGAAGTTGCATTGAGGCAAAACTTGACACTGAATAACCTTCTGCAAGCATAGCTTCTTTTTTGATTTTTTTTTTCTTTTTGTGATTTGAAGGATTGTGAATATTCTTAATTAAGAAAAAAAAGTGTATTTCAGGCTTTTTCTTCTTGCAAAACAAACATGTCTGAAATACATTATATAGAATAATAGAATTGCCTAGCTACTTTCTTTTTTACCTGTCTACATTCAATCCAAGAAAGGAGAATAAAAATTAACAGTGACAAAAAAAAAGTTTGATACAGAATATAATGTCTGCTGGTGCAGGAGGAAAGCCCAGGATCAGCCTATGCATCAATCCAATCCTATAAAAGTTTTTAAAAATTGCTGCACTGGCTATTTCATCTCAGGCAGTTGTGAAAAGTGGAGTTGAAGCTGGGAGTTATATTGCTATTCCACTACAAGTATCTTCATAGTGATGTGTTATCTCAAAAATAGACGTTTATTCGGGTGGGATTCTACCTGCACCTTGAGGTTTGCATTTTATTATTTGGCATATGGTAAGCCTGCAAGAAGAATGCTCTGGAGGCTTACTGATAATAACAAATGAATAATACAAAAGTTCTTTTTGTAAAGGAAACAGTCCCAAGGGTTACTTCTGGCATCTAAGGTGTTCCAAAATTATGTTAACTCTGGGGAGACTTTACAAACTCTTGAAATTATCCGTTCTTTCAAGGTCTTTTGTTTGTCTTTTTATTTTATGGTGTTACTTTAGTAAATGTTGACTTTACAAATGCATTGTACGTATTGAACTGGGTTAAAATAGTAATTTTATTGGTAATATAAACTGTAATACTTTTATAGCATGTATTTTGATCATTTTGACTTTGCTAAATAGTTCAGAGAAACGTTGATACATGTAGAACGAGATGCAGCTGTTACACTGTGTTCGTGGCAGACTTCCTGAGATTCCTTAAAAGTAAAGGAACCTGTTGCAAAATGATGGGGAGGATCAAAGAGCCATGTAATGTCTGGACACAGGAAAGGATGAAGAGCAGTTCTAGGGGAAGAGTTTGGACAGCAGGTAGGCAGATGAAGGAAGACCTTGTCAGTGGTTGTCTGGCAACATTCATAATACTGGATGGAGGGGAAGAGTCTTAGTGTGTGGCTGTCAGAGTAGTGCAGGATGGAGCAGTTCACATACAATGGGCACTGTCATAATTTCTGAAGCTGGGGGAGCTCCTGAAGTGGTGAGAAGCATCAAAAGCCAAAGGGAAGCAGGTAAATTGAATTAAATTACATTCAAGTTAATTTAAATGGCTATTTGTAGGGCTTCTTAGTGAAAGCCGTAGGAAATAATACATGTGAAACAGCAAGAGGTTGAGGATAACATGTTTTAGAAATGAACTCGTATATGATTTCTGTTTCTTCAACCAGTCGATAGGTAATGGCATAATTAAAGTGTGAAATGTCAAGGAACAGCCGGAAGAGTGGGAGTCCTAAACAGGCTGGTGACAGAGAGAAAAGAAAAAAGATAAAGCTGTTTCAGTTGCAAGTGTTTACAATATCAATGAGGGAAGAGGAAGGGGCATTATCTTTTTCTGAGGATAATGACCTAACTAGCACAAATTTGGTGGAAGGAAGATGGTTGGGGAGAAGTGTAATGCAAAAGTACAGAGTAGATAAGAAAGTTTAGTGCAGAGGCATTGGTGGTGATGATACGTATTTTAAAATGAGAAATTATAAAAGCTCATAATAAATCCTTCTGTTTTTCTGATGGTATCAGAAGCAGAAAATCTTGCAGATGTAGGAGCAATGCACGATCAAGAAGGCAAAACCTCTGAAAGATAAGGTCATGGAAGAAAGATTAAATGATATTTTTGCATTCATCTTCTCTGTGGATCCACCTTTATTCACAGCATGCTAGCAAATCTGTTTCAAATAAAACTGTTGATAGAAGATAAAATCGACAAACTCAACTATAGTGACTCAGTTACTCTTCCCTTAAGAATTCTTAATCAACCCAGCACTGGGATAGCAGCGCTACTAACCATCACGTGTAGCCTCTTGCTTGACGATGCCTTTGTATCAGGGGACGAGAAAGTGGCAAATACGATGCAGATTTTTAAAAAGGGTCGTAGAATGCTAACGCCCACCAAGAAGTGAGGTAGGACACAACAAATTTTAGGGAATCTGCTTATAGAAATCTGTGACTATTAGAGTAACAGATTTTAAATAGTTTTCTTTAGAACTTTAAATACATTACTAGAAATTATAATAAAAAATAGTAGTGGCATAATGAAAAAAAAAATCAGGAAAAAGCAAGTACAGCGTTTGTAAAAGGAGCTGATGGATACAATCTATTAGAATTTTTGAAGAATTCCCTGGGAATGTGTGGAGGGGAGAATTTCTTGGTAGTTTTTAGTCCACTTGGATTACCAAAGGTCACGCAGCAATAACTCTTGCCAGATGGAGAAACTGAAGTAAATTATTACCCATAGGATGAGAAGGAAAGCCCTGATATAGATTAAGACCCATTTAGCAAACAGAAAACAAAGGATATAATAGATTAATGATAAAGTTTAGAATTGAAATAATTCTGCTGATTTGTTCCCTGATTCTCTACACAGGGATTGATATTAAAGTACAGAAAATGAAAGCAATTTGAGTGTGTAAAATAAGCATGCTTACAAATCTTTCCAGGAGTCTGTATGTTTAGATACTGCTGTGTTCTTTAAATAGTAAGGGACCTAAGTGATGTGCCAGAATACATTAAAAGTAAAGTTGGTGTCAGCTTGAGGTTGTATTAAATGATATAAGCAATTTCTAGTTTTGTGGGGAAGAGGGATTCATTTCTGTATACCAATCTAAAACAGTTTTCTCATAAAATATCACAATATTAATGTGATATATAAGTGTGTGTGTGTATATATCTCTTATGCCTTTTTCCACTTCAAATTTGTCTCCCCGTCATCAATTTTGTACACTATCTTTATCTCCAGAAATCTGTAAATCGGTAACAAGATGACTAACATAAATTAGTGAATATTAATGATTCTTACATTGATTATTAGCGAGAGTCCCTTTTTCACTTGCTTCATCTGGCAATAACTTCTCCACTATTTTAGATGGTTTTTATTCCATATGCACAGGGTTTTATCTCTTTCTTTGGTTGCTGTCCTTGTAATATTACCACTCATCTCACTTATCACAGTAGTTCTGTTCCTTTAAATGGCTTTTTAGGTATTTCAGAAAATTGGATAGCAGTTATGATATTTGGTTTCATCTTTTTACTAATGGAAATGATTTCTGTGGGCATGTTAAATCATGTTACAGGTATTTTCTTCTGAAGAGATCTGACACTGTAATTCTTGCTATTTTATATTAGTTAAATTATCCATTATCAAATATCGGACAATTTGCCCTTTTTTTTTTTTTTTCCACTTGTAAAAAAGGTATAACAGAATAGTATCAAGAACAAGAAGAAAGTTACTTTAAGGAAGCAGTAGAAATATGTCCCTGTTTCAAACTTTAGTATGTTGATGTATGCACTGTCTAGCTAGATACTCCCATTGAGGAATACAGTTTTGTAGGACAGCAGATGTCTGCTAAGTGGAAAACCGTAGCCATGTGCTGGTTAATTTTTTAAATTGTGATCATGTTAGGGAGAAAGTAAGTACAGGGCATAGTGGGGTAAAATACTTTTAAATACCATTTCATATTTCTAATTAAAGCTGCAAGTTTTACAAAAGATGAAATTAAGGAAATAATAAAACATTTCATTTTCCTTTATTCAATACCTGGTGTATAGCTTCATAAAATCCCGTACATCTGTCTGAAATATTAGCAGAATGAAAATAGAGCATAAATTAAAAGAGTTTGTCGTAACTAATGACAAGAGGTAATTTGGCTGTCAAATACAACACAACAGAATAATTTAAGCAAGTAAATACTAATATGGCGAGAAAGAAATGCATTACCTTTCAAGTCTGTCTTTGAGGTGAACTTGAGAAGACAGACAGGAAGGAGAATCATTTGGAAGGGACTGAGTACCGCATAAGAGGAAAAAGATTCAGCCCTTCCTAAAAATCCTGCTTGAAATTCTGAATTCTCTTGATCAGACCATCACATGATACACAGCGTCATTCGGGATGTTTCAGTTGAAAATAAGGAGCTATTTTCTAATCAACTTTATTAGGCGTCATAGTAATTATTTAAAAAAAAAAAAAAAAAAAC
>VXBH01002675.1:1682787-1730816 GCA_013400035.1 Rynchops niger | reverse complement strand
CCCCCCCCCCCCCCCCCCCCAATTTAGTCGAGGATTCAGTTGTTGCTGCTTACATTCATAAGCCTACTTCACTGTTCTTCATCAAAAGCTCAGTATGTACGTTAGCTAACCCCCATAATTCCCTGATGTGTCTATTTCCTATGCTTGGTTTGTATTTCTTCGGCCTCTCTAACTGTTCTTTAACCTGACTTAATAGGAACTATTTTTCATGATATCTCATGAGTTTCAAGTCGGAAACAAAACCAGGAATTCAGAATCCTAGTGGCACCATGTTGATTGCTCATTTGGAGGCTTACTGTTGCGTAAGATTGCTCAATAGGCTGATGTTCACCAAACAGATTCCTGTCTCCAACGATGTATTTATGCCACGCATCAAAAAAAAAATCACAACAAAATAAAATCAAGGCTTCAAGAAAATATTCTCTCATTGACTAGCCAGTGGGATTTCGCTTGCCAACTTCTTTCTGTATTTATATAGTACTAACCCTTAAAATTATCTGTTCTAAATTTTAAAAACACCATCTGCCTGCTGCATAAAAGCTATGTCCATTGAGTATTAGTAGTTAACTATTGTACAAAGGACAGCGATTTTTGCAGCGTCAGCAAAATTGTAAGATTAGAGTAATGCTTCTGCATGTTACAGATTCCTCTTCGTTAACTGCTGTCTTCAGTTCAGGAAATTAAGTTAGTTTAAGAACTTCGATGTTATAGAACACTATAGTGCATATCTAACATTTTTGGACTGTTTTTCATAGTTTTCAGTATACATTCCAGTAATGCATTATTAGGAAAATGTTTTTTATTTCTGTCTTTCTACAAGGATGATGATGGAATGCCTTAGAGTTTGTTATTGAATATTATATTTTTTTTTTATTTAATTGTGCTAGAAAAGCCACAATTGAAGAGATGCGACTTTTTTAAGTTTTGCAGTATGGTAGGGTTTGTTGATAGCCTCCGGTAGTTTTTGCAATTAGATAGTGAGGATGCCGATTCTCTAGTTGCGTGTAATCCTGCTTGACAAAAGCTGATCACGTCTCCAGCATATGAGTCCTTTTGAGTCTGAATGCTAGAAGAAGTAAATAAAGACCAAAATGGCTTTTAAGAGTGATCATGGGTTACTTGAAGAGATTGGAGGCTGAAAAAAAGAAAGCAATTTCAGCAGCCATTTTAGAAATTAAGCAGGAGGAGATTGTTTTCGGAAACAATGCTGCTTTAAGTCATGTTGCATGGACTCAGACCACAGGCCATGAATTAGAAATGACGGTCATAATCCAACAGTAAATTATAGGGTCACCAAATACTGTAATGAGATTTCTCACATTAACTGTTAAGTCCCTCATACTTTACAGACTTCATAAAGAAGACAGGCTTTTTTAATTCTGTACCTCCCAAGTATCTTTTCAGGTTTCCAAGAAGGCAGTTCTCTTAACGACGTGGATATACATGGGCTGGATGTGTGGCATTTGTCATTTGTCAAACATCCTATTCGGTTAATCTGAACAAATGTACAGTGGAGAATCAGTCTGTTTTATTAAGTCTCTGTGCTGCGGATACCACGTAGTGTGTAATGTAGTCTGTCGCATGGTACATATAGACTTAGGAAGACGTAGAGATTCATTTATTCACACTGTAAAATAATTGCCCGCTGCTTGTTCCAGTAGAAAAATACTGTTTATGTGTGACTCGCTTGAGGAATTAGGTGTCTGCAACTGGTGTTGCCTGTAAAATTCTTGAACTGAATCTATGCCAAAGAAAAAGATGACTTGCTCTGAAGGCGAAGTCACGGTTTTGGAGACGCAGGACAAGGAGTTAGATATTTAATTTCTAAGAGGACTCTGATCAGACAGCCTAAAAAATTTCAGATTACTAAGGAAGCTGGGACAAGAAAATAATTATAAGCATTTGTTATTTCCATTGTATTTGTGTATTATGTTGTTGAAAGGAATGGCGAGCTTTGGAAGCCTAAAAATGCTAGGTTCCCTGTTGCTTTAGGGGGAGAGCTTGACAGGGATGTTGGGAGTGGAAGGAATGGCTAGTGTTAGGACAATGATCAGGTAATTTCATATAAAGGGATAACTGCCTCAAAGTGCTGAAGTTAGCGACGAATTAGCTTTCCATAGAACTGGAGTTTGCTGTGGAATGGCCCTAACACCTTCGGTCAAGAACCTAAGTTGTTAATGCCTGGAATCAGGAAGTCTTCAAAGGCTGCATCACCAGAAGTTGTCATAAAGAGGAGGTAATAGACCAAGAAATAGGATGCATCCGCCAAAAATGCGTGTTGCTGAGGAAGAATGCATCAATGCAGTAGGAATTTCCTTAAGTGTGTTACAGGTTCTATTTTCAGACTTTAATACCAACTATCAGTAAGTCTGATCAGAAATATAAAATCTAGGACTTCTTTGTAGAGAATATTCCTTTTCAGAAATACAATACAGAGAAAGAATTTTAATATGCTGAATTGGATTTTTGGAAACTTGGCCTTTACGCACCATTAATCACTACAAGTAAGAGAGGAGCTATTCTGCAAGTTTCTGTTCAGAAGGCTTGATTCATTGATACAAATGTGAGTAAAGCATGGGAAGCGGATCACATGGGAGATTCTTTTCTGGTTCCGCCGTACTTTGAAAATCTTCTCTCTGCTACACTTAACAAGTTTATCATTCATGTTGAGATGCTGGTGAGAGTGTTCATGAATTAATTACTGGTGAGTTTACACTAGCCACATTAACTCTGAAGAATAACATATGTTGTTTATTAATCTGACCGACTTTATCTGAAGGAAACCGTGAAGGGTTTTACTTATTGATAACACAAGTGCAATAAACTCCCCTCCCCCCCCTTTTTTTTTTTGCTATTGTGTTGCTCAGGATTTTTGCTGACTCGGTAAGCTTCATGTATTTCCTAGATTATGCTCAGTAAGAGTTGCTTCTTGCTTTTTTGACAGTCACAGCCAGTTTCTAGGTTATGCAAAGGTGTTTTCTGCTGATGCGCTAGCTGCCTTCCCAAAATACACACAGAATTAGCTTACTTTTGCTAGTTTTAACAGTGAATGTTTGGCTTCTCTCCCAGATCTTTGTTTACTGCAAAGTTTGTTGCTTCTTGAGCCACAGTTCTCTCCATTCTCATTTTTTTTCTGTGTTTCCCTTATTTTCTTTCCATACATTCCTTCTTTGCATACTGATCGGATCGTACCAAATCTTCCTCACAGCTTATTTAGTAGGCTTTTCACCCTTGTCCATGGATATCTAATTAGTTATAAATTTCATTCTAAATCACTTGCAGGGCTAGAATGGACTTCTGCTTGTTGTTCTGTCTTTTTCTAGCCGTCTCTACACTAACAGCTTCAAAATCTTTGTTTTCCAGTCTTTTTGTTCATCCAGATCATTAAGGAGTTTGTATCTCTCTGCTTTACCCAATTTCCCTTGAATGTCTTGTTCACAAGAATCATACTGGGTAATGACATCTGAGTACACAGTATCCAACAAATCAAGTGTTCCACGTTTGTCAGTTTTCCATTTTGCTGACCCTAGCTGCTTGCAGAGACCGGCAGCTGCACGCTCTCTATTCATAAAGCTGGCTCAGTGTAGTTCCAGGGAAGAGCGGTTATTTTTTCTTCCCTTCTTCCAACAGTGCTTACAAGTATCTTGGAAGATAAAATGGTGTAGGCGCTGGGTTTTCCTTCAATCTCTTCTTAGTATAAAAAGAAGCATTTCTTTCTCTTCATCAAGCTATATTGATTTTTTTTTTTCCCTTTTCAGAGCAAGGAGAACACATTATATGTAGGGTGAGTCTCATTTAATTTTCATTACTCATTTGAGGAAAGTCAGGAAAAACCTCCACCTTCATTAGACTATCAAAGGATTTTAGCCGGTTTCCCTCCAGTAAAGGACTGAAGGTGATTTTATGCAGTAAAAATGAGATACAGATGACCACATGAATCTCTCTAGATTTCCCACAGTGCTTGAAAGGGTTGGAGATTTTTTTACCCCAGAAATTACTTGAGTTCAGTTCTGTTGTTTAACCCATGGTGTTGGCACCATCTTTTTGATTGCTAGAAAAAAAGAAAAGGAAAAAGCTTAGCTCAGTACTGCCAACTTAGCTAGTTAATGTTTTAACGGCCCTGGCAGAAGTGTGACATTTAATCATTACATATTACATGCTGTTATTATTAGCAAGTTCTTGGGACCCCTCTTTATTAAAGAAACAACTCTTGTGTGGTTGAGCTTCCATCCTCTGTTCTTTGTATCCTGCTGAAGCTGCACAGGTTGCCTGCTAGGGAATGAATATGCTCCTGCATGCACTTTCTAGAAGGAAAAAATGCAAACAAAAATGGAATGGAGAAAGTGAAAATGTGGAGATAATGATAAGAATAAAACAAAGCATGGGCTTCTGGTTTTGATGAAAAAAAATTCCAAGGTGAAAATTTTGCCAAGGTGATTCAGGAGTTTAGATCCAAAGGAATATTATGCCTTTAATACAGTCAAACTCATTTAAAATAGGTTTTGAAAATATTGTCAAAATGTTTTTCACCCTGGGATCTTTAGTCATTTAGGAGCTTTCAAACATACCTGTTACGTTTCTTTCCATATTATCAACTAAAACCTGAAAAGAAAGTCAACGTTCTTTTGCTTTTTAAAACATGTAACTGAATTGTTTATTTATTAAAGTTTTAAAAGTGTAGCAAACAATAATTCCAAATTTCATGTAAGAAAAAAGCAGACATTACTCCTCTCTTGGATTTGTAATGGGTTTTTTTCAGATCATTGAAGAAGGTGATTCTGAAGTTTACTCTCACTTTAAAGTTTTACAACTTGCAGTTCTTCGTGCTCAGCATCCGTTGGTATGGGATTTTTTTGTGTGAGATGTCGTTGATCATGTGGGTGCTGGAAAGATGAGAAGACTTTTGTTACAGTATAAAAACACCATAGTTGTTGTTTATACGGAGGCAGGCACAGGTACAGTCCATCACTGTGAAACCACACTGATAAATTATGAGACTGCTAATCACAGTGAACAGTTAAATCCATTAGTAGCAAGGAAGATGAGGGAGCTTAACATAAAGGAGGAAATGCTGAAGACAAAAGTTAGGAACTTGCTCCTAGACAGCATATTAAATTAAAAACATGTAAACTTAAGCAAAGGAGCTGTAATTTCATTTTAGATTCCTGATGTCTGCACAAACAACTCAGGTCTTCTCTGCTGCGTTATGGTATCATCTGAAATACATGATCAAATTATAGATTAATAACTGAAATCCCTGTTTGTTTTCTGTTTGTTTCTCCAACCATTTCCATCAATGCAATTTCAGTAAAATACTCTCTGAGTGTTTTCAGTGTTGGGTTGTTGATGAGGATTATCTCAGCACAATGGTGGTAATCAAAATGTTAAAATTTATCCCATGGTAAAATGCACCTGTTGTTAAAATTTTTAAATTTTGTTCTTTTAGATTGGAGCAGGACCCCATGTTGGTNACCTAATTCTGGCAATGTGATCTATCTTCTATTAAGATAAATTCTGCTATTTTCTGGCTGTACTCTATCAGGCAGGCGGGTGAAATACAGCTAATATTTTTAGAGCTGTGGATAGCAGTAAGATTTGATCCATGCTTATGTTCTTCTAAGACCAAGACTTTTGTTTGCATATTTATATTATTATAATTACTATCGATTAAGAAGTCTTCTGAAAGGAGAGAGAATCTGATTCATATCGAATATGAGGCCATCAAATTCACATTAAGATTAAACTATTGAATTAAAAGCTCACTGTCACTTTGAGACATGGTGTCGCCTATTTACATCACAGAAGCAGCTCAACAAGTACAAGCCAAATTCAAAATATAATCATTGTCTTTTTAAGGCATACTCATGTTCTTCATATCATAGCACTTAATCAGTGCGGCTCATTCTTTACCCTTTAATATCTGGTCCGTGCATTTTTAACTTGAATTAACAGAGATGTACATCTTAGGCCAGAAGAGCCTTGTGGCTTTCAGATCTACAAGCATTTGTTTCCCAGCCATACAGCAGAGTTGCACTACACGTATGCAAGTAAGAGGAAAAGGAATAGTACTTAAGAGCTTGTTCTTCCTCTTTCTAGTAATCCATTATTTGGTTCATATTTCCCATCTCTTTCCTGTTCTTTGATTGTGGACTACATGATTACCCCACTGTATGAATGTTAGACTTCAACCTGTAGGTAGGAATGAACTAGTTAAAGAAGACGTTTCCTTTCATAGTTAAAGTGTTCGTTCCACTTGTTTCTTCTAGTCCAGCGAAGTTTGCTTCCCTTGGTGAATCTGCTACTCTTAGAACTTCTTCCTTGACTCTTGAAGTTTACACTTTTCGATGCCACCATCTACTAGAACTGATTTAACCAAATGTATCTCTCTCAGAGGAAAGGTGGTGCCAGTTTGTGTGAAGCTACTGAAATATTGGTCCTGCCATCTTCTGTTGATGGGCTTGCCAGGTTTTCTCCTGAGGGAATATCCTGAACAAAGAAAGTCTCCATCTTTTCTGCTCGGTGACCTTAAGAGAGGGAGCTGAGCAGAAGCTGTGACGCGCTGGTGACAGTGCTTGTGGACATGCCCGGCCTTATTGAGATATGTAGAGCAACAGGAATGAATGCCCACCAGGATTAAAAGTGGTGTTTTTTTGAACTGAAATCTAATTATTTACTGTAGTTTTCCTGATTTTGTTGCTATTTTAATAGGCTTTCAGAATTTCTTCAGGAAGACAAATTTAATCTGTTTTATCTAGTAGTAGCAGTGTTTGAGATAAAGTCCAGAGAGCTATAACAGGTTCCAGGGCTGTACGCTGCTGGATCTTTCAGCAGTCTACTCATCATCTACTCATCTCCACAGGTATCTGCTTTTCTCTAAGGCAGCTTAGCTACACTGAACCTTGTGTTGCTGCTACTGGACTGCTTCTGCGATCCCACCTAGCTTAATTAAGGTTATTCTTACAATATACTACGTTGTCAGTGTCGCTAGATAGACCACCTCAAAAGTTTAGATGATTACAAAGCTAAATAAAGTGAAGTCATGAGTAAGCTTTTGAAACTAAAGCTGCTTTAAAAAAATACACTGAAAGTATACTGGAATTGTTCTGGTTCTTGAAAATGTAACTTAAAAAGCATATTGCTAGGAAAAATCATCGCCTGGGACGTATTTGAGTCCAGCTTCCTGAAGAATTCAGTTTAGCACATTACTATTTAGAAACACTCCAAGTCACAGACTGGTGGGAAAAATATGATTCTATCCATTACATGATTATTTATTCTTGTTAACATGCTGTGAACTTCATTGTGCAGTGAACGTTAACGATTAAATATGTTAAACACAGAACAGCCATAAATGTTCTCGATAAGTAATAATGGTAATAGGATCAGCTCACTGGTAGCCATTTTTGTGAAGTGATCATTTTATTGGAGAACAATATTCAAGATGCATTTATTGTCCTTTTATAGACAATTTTTCCAATAACTGTTTCGTGAGTACTGGCATCACAGGGAGGAAACTGTGTACCTCAGCTGCTGTCCTGCCTGTGGCTGTAATGAAGTCTCTGTAGTAATCTAATTGTATTGACTTAGCAAAAAAATGGAATTCTAATTGACAACATAAAGCGAAGCAAATTATCAGTAAAGACATGCTGACTTAAGCCTTGTTGACACTGATGTCAAAACTGTTCTTTGTGGTCAAGAAGAAAAAAGTGATTCTTCTAAATTATTGAACTTCAAAACACATAAATTATGTAATCAACTGACTTTATGTACAGCTTGATGGTGAAGTTATTTGCACAATCTTTCCTTTAGTTTTTCAGGAGTGCAAAGGGGTTTCCAATTGTGTTGCTTAAGAAACATGATTTTTGAGTTTTGAGTACAGTTGCACCTCTGTGTCTGAAAGTGGCCAGGGCAAAAATCCATGGCTGAACCAAAAAGGCACCAAACCCTCAGTTTAGAATCTTGAAGTCCCACAGATTTGATACCTCTTCCTGGCAGAAGGATTTGGGTCTCCCTATATGGCCAATCTGGATGTAAGCTTTTCAAGTTGCAGCTTGAAGATGGAATGAGTGGAGCCTCCCCTGAATCGTATTTCACTGTCATGTGCTAATGTGGCCTAGCCATAGCTAATATAAAATAGGGAGCATAAATTTTTTTCCAAATTACTGGTCCCTAAAGCTTGACCAAGGGCCTACTTAATGTAAGTACTTTCTACTTGGTAATCAGTACCTGAAAAAATTAATTTTAAGATTAAGTGCTTTTTAAAAATAAGTGATTGTGTCTGTATCCCGACGGAAGTATTTTTCAATAGAAGACAGGATACGAGCTGGCAATGTGCTCTTGCCGCAAAGAAGACAAATGGTATCTTGGGCTGCATCAGGAGGAGTGTTTCCAGCAAGTTGAGGAATGTGATCCTTCCCCTCTATTCAACCGTGGTGAGGCCACACCTGGAGTGCTGTGTCCCCTTCTGGGCAAAGACAGACATGCCCATACTGGAGAGAATCCAGTGAAGGGCCGTGAAAATGATTATGGGACTGGAACACCTCTCCTGTGAAGAAAGGCTGAGAGAGCTGGGACTGTTCAGCCTGGAGAGAGAAGGTTCAGGGGGATCTTATCTATATGTCCAGGTACCTGAAGGGAAGCTGCAAAGAGGATGGAGATAGACTCTTTTCAGCGGTGCCTTATGACAGCACAGGAGTCAATAACCACAAACTGAAACACAGGTAATTCGTCTGAACATCAGGAAATACTTTTTTACTGTGAGGGGAACTGAGCTCTGGCACGGGTTGCTCAGAGAGGTTGTGGAGTCTCCATCCTTGGAGATATTCAAAAGCCATCTGGACATGATCTGAACATGCTTTTATCATATCTGGCCAACGATTTGTGGCCCAATGACAATGTATACCAGTCAGGTCCTGACATGCTTTTGGCTGCCTTTAGAAAGGCTTGAGTGGCTAATACCATAAGGAGAAGACTTTGCAAGTCTCATGTGTAGCCCAGGTAAAGCTGTTTTTGAAGGAAGCTACTCTTTCCCTCCAATATTTAATTCTCTAAGAATGTAGCCCTACTACCTTGTCAGTCTATTCACAGTAGTTAATATGATCCCAGCTAACTCAAGATGATGCCATCTCTTTCGATGATTTTTAGAAATCAATTATAGAGTATCAAACCCTTGCAGAAGAGAAGAAACAATTTAGCTGCTTCAACATGTGCTGGGATTGACAGCAAGAGCTTTGTATATAGCTCTTTGGATTTTCTTGGAAAGATTTTAAAATGCCATCCTTTTATTCATAAGGCCTTTTCAAGAGATACAAGTCACTTGCTTGCCATCTTCCTATTTATTATTGTAATGAGCTTACTGTTTTCATCCCAACTCTTGATTTTAGTGTCAAGATTGGGGTGTAATATACTACGTATTTGTTTATTTGCCATGTAAGAAACGTTACGGTTCTTATAGCACTTCCTGCTCTGTGTGATACGTTTTTCACTAGGTGTGGTAAGCTTCCAGCTGAAGTCTATAAAGAAAACAGTAAAATAACATTTCAGATGTAGGATTAATTAATGTCACACACTGCGTAGAGTGGAAGCAAAATGAATGATCTGCTGTAATGTCATCCAAAAAGAGAGGTGTCCACAGCATGAGCTGCTGGCCGGAGATCGTGTTACTGTCAGGGTGAGTGGAGAGAGCCAGCTGCTTCTGGTAAATCATCTATATGATGTCCTCAGCTATGGCTAGTTATGAGCAGATGGCATTTTGATTTTTTTTCTTTTTTTTTTTTTTTACTCTAAATGCTAATGTGAAGAATTTTCCTTGTTAGCTTCAGTTTTTCTTCTATTTTTTCACCTCTGCAGCTCATCTGATTGCTAATATGTTCCTGACCAACCTAAATTACGATTGGGGCTAAGCACTGTCATACTATATTTTCATATTTTAAAACTCCTTTATGTTTTTCATTCTGTCTATCAATTAGGAAAATAATGTACAGAGAATTAATCAGTAATGAAAATTTCCAGAAGCGGTGTATTCTGCCAAGCTGCAATTATGATACCTGAGGTAACAAAAGTCATATTGGGTTTTTTGCTTCTCTTTTTCATGATGCGAGTAGTAAACAGTTTCTGATTTGTATCTGTCAAACTAGATGTTGATTTCTTAGGGTTTTTTTGACCATAGCTAAGTATTTGCTGTAATAATACCTTGTGAGACTTGAAAATTGATTGTAGCTTTAAGTAAATATTTTCCATTTATAATATAACAATTAGCAAATTGTTCCCAGATGTATACTTCTACTACCATTAAGGTTATTTTCTTATGTAGGTCTTGATACCTGTGTCGGTAATTCTTATTAATAAGAAATATCACCAAATATTGAAGTCTCCAAAGAACAGTCATGGAAAGAAGTAATGCTTTTATTTTTTATTTCATACATAAATATAGCAAATAAAATAGTTTTGTGTTGAAGTTCTAGAAGTTAATATTCTAAAAAATGTTGGAAGTTCTTAAAAAAGAATAAAATTAAAGTTTTTCTGTCATCCCCCCCCCCCNNNNCCCCCCCCCCCCCCCCCCAAGGTGTGGGTGAATATCTGATGCTATCCATCTTCATTTTATTGGGAGTTTTTTCAGGATAAATTTCAATGAATTGGCATGCTTTCAATAAAAGCACTCTTCATTGAAAACTGCAAACCACTTTTAATCATTGTATTGATGTTTCAAACATACTCAGGTTGGTTTTTCTGTTCTTCACCCTTGGGAATGCAGGCAGGCTTTATTAAACACTTCAAAAAATATATCTGTTACTGAATACTAGTTTGTTTGGTTTTTTTTTTTTTTCCTCTGAGGTAGGAGTATGAAAGCTTGGTTAATAGCAAGGACTGTCAAGTGAAAGGTATTAACTGGAGCTAGTAGAAAATCTGGGTAAGATTAGAGAGCGCTGTGGGTCTCTAAGCAATCTGAGTTACAGCATTTGCTGCAGGGATTGTGTAACTCTTGAGACCTTCAACTTGAGCTTCTCAGAAAGCTAAAAAGAAATTGAGAGAGAACATAAACTAGGCAAACTTTTGACCAGTTCTCATTGTAATGGCCCCAAACTTGTATTGCCTCTGGACCAGAAAAAACCCTGAAAGCAATGCCAAATGGAAGGCAGTGGAAAGAATCAAAGTGATTCAGTTTGTCACTTTTTCACCGGTTTGCTGGTCGTCTGTGGAGAAGTTTCTTTCCCTCCCTCTCTGAGCTTCCATTCCTCATATGTATGATGATGCTGACACAGATCTTGTTTGTTCTAAAGAGCTTTGCTCTCTTGAGACTTAGATTTGGGATAGGGAAAACACAGGAATTCCACCCTTAATTACAAAGGAAGAATACTTGTTTTAGGTCTGAAAATTGTAGTTATCCTGGCAAATCATTTATGAAGTTTCTTTCTTCCCTCCTACCTTCCCCCATCCCCACTGGGATACCAGTTTTCTATTTGACTGCCTGATTTTCCAACACGCAGAAGCTACATCAACCTGTGTAAAAGCCCTCTCATAACTTCTCCTGTTTCTGTTAAGTATAATCATACCCTTCTGTAGTCATCTACTTAAAGATGTTTTTTAAAGCATTTTGTGCCTTGATCAAAGGTATTGCACCCGGTTTAACCTTCCACCTGTTGATCCAGAACTAAAATTCCTATTTTGTCTTCAAAATACACTAAATAATTTAATTTTCTTTTCAGAAAATCAGTAATCTGGAAGTCAAATTGCCTGCCCAGATGTTAACAGCAAATATTGGATTGTTTTTCCTGTTTGGCTAACCGTTTGTAAATAAGAACAACAATCCTTTTATTTCATTCTTTAGTTTTGAATCTGATTCTTCTTTTGTGGCACTTAGAAAAGAGCCGTTAGCATTAAGACAAATTTATATTTGTCTAGAGAATTATTTGCAAGGCACAATCATGTTCTAAATGGTTTTGTTAACACTTGTTTAAGTAGGTTGCTTTCCTGTCTTCAGGAATTATACCAACAGTCTCACCCTCTAGATTTAGCTCATTTGCTCATTATCTTCTCTTTTGCCTTTCTGCTTTGAAAATTTACCTCTTACAGAGATTTTCCTAAAGACTGAAATACATTTTCTATTTTCAAAGTTTATCTGCTTCATTCTTTAATTACTATTGTAAGTCTAAGATAATCTGTTGTACTAGTACATTAAGACCCTAAAATATCAATAGTTTAGAGGTCATTGGTTTGATTGTGGTCTAGATTCTATGCTGTGTGCTTCCTCACATTCACCTGTGCCCAGTGAATATGCACAATCGTATGGGTTATGGTACTGAAAAGGCTCAAGAAGTACAGAGGTAGCCAAAAATGAAAAAGAAAAATTGCAAAATATAATTCAGGTAGAATTGTGCCATGACTAGGTTGCAGTGCTATAATAGTTTGCATTGTTTTGGAAAATAGTGTTCAATTGTTTGTGATACTTGTTCAGGGCAGGGTGAGAACTGTTTTTATTTCTTTGTAGTTATTGAGTAATTTGTCCCTTATTACTTTGGATTTGAATTAGAAATCTCATTTATTATCAGAGCGTGTAAGGTATTTTTAATTTCTTTAGCTTGTGGCTCTGGGTTCTTATGACTAGATGATATTTAAAGTCCATTCTAACCTGAACCGTTCTGTGATTCTGTGGCTTAGTGTATATATGCATGTGTGCATTGTGGCGTTTGCCAGTTTAAGATGATAGCACTGAAATCTATCAAAGAGTTAATGGAGCACTTCTGTAATTTAATTATTTTTGGTTTGAGACCCTCAAGCATCCTAATGCCAGAAACCTAGATAAACTTTCAAACCATAGTTCTTGTCTCATCTTGTAATGTTGTCACCAGTCATTTTCATTTTTGTAAGACCTGAGTAATGGAATAACATTAAGCTTATACCACAGTCAGTTTTTTTTTTTTTTTTAATGTCCAATAATAATCCCTCATCAATAAGATCTGTCAGTCGCCTAGTTTGGAATGTATATTTTTATAATGCGTTTTTTGAAAGTTCAATAGGATGAAATAGTACTTCAGTCACCAAAAGTTTGTGTGTATATATTTCTATGAATTGCATGTATTCATTCATAAATACCTGTGCGTATGGATTTTTATATGTACATAAAGTACACGTGCGCTTTATCAATCAGAATTATTGGCAAAACCAGATTATTTCAGGTGGGACCTGTTTTTTGAAAGATAATCTGTCATATTGCATGGTTTAGCAAGGCTCACGCAAGTCACTTTAAAAAAAAAATTTTTAGTAACTTACTTGTCCTTCTAGTGTTCTGGAAGAGATCTCACAGCAGTTCCAAATAAATGTGTAGAAACTCGTTATAAGGAGGACGATGATTAACCCTTTTGTGCATTGAGTTTCTGAATTCATAAAGAATTCAGACACAGCTAGGATGAATTCTGCCAGGATGCAATAGATGGTCTTGAGGTCTTAAGGTCTTAACCCTGGTGACACTTGGCTCTGGGAGGAGTGAGAAATACTGTTGAGGGAAGTTCTGTTTGTAAAGATTCACTACATAAATAACGTGTTAAACATTACATTTAATCGAAATTAAGGGCAAAGAGACGCAATTCTGACTGAAAAGAATAAAAATGACAAAATGCCTGTTTACTAGATTATTTAAAATGTGCTTTATAAATTTATTATTTATGTTTTGGCTTATTTCAGCTATATGTGTATTGTAATATGGGTGTGTACTGTATGACTTGTGGCTGAAATTATTCACAGTGAGTTAATTTATTCCATTAATACCTTGTTCACTAAAAAGTGCTGGTAAAACCTCAAGAGTTTTGATTTGGATAAGTATCTAGCAATACAGATGTTTACGTAAACATCTTTGAGCTTTCTTTTTTAAAAATCTCATGAAAGCAACGTTTGTTTGATCCTTCTAATGTTTTTAATCTGTTTCTTATTTCTAATTGAGTCAAATTACCATTTTTGTGCATTTTTTACTTAATTTCAATGAGCAGAAAGGCAGCTTTTAAGCATAAACCTGATCATTCTATCTGCTTTATAAGTTTGTTGGGGTTTTATTTGTGTGTTTGTTTGGGGTATTTCTTTGTTTTGGGTTTTTTTCCTCCTCCTGAGCACGAAGCCTATTAAACCAATCTTTTTAATAGGTGTGTGTCAGGAAGAACTTTTACATAAAAAGAATGAGATTACTTTGATTTCGTTTTTAAGTCATGGAGAAAAGTTAATACCTTACAGTCTACGGGCAATGTGACAGCTGAATATGAATATAAATATCTGTAAAAGAAAGTTAAAGATGTAAAAAATGTTAAATGGTTTCTTCTTAAATACCATGAACACTTTTTGCTGTAAGGAAGAATTAAGGATAACTTCTTTAAGCGGTTTGCAAATAGTTCCTGCTTGTTTGTATGCTAGAAGAACTGATACTGGTTCAGGGAAAAAACAGATGATGGTAGTATCCATATCTCATAAAGGGCAAAATTAAAACTTTGAGGGGCTTTCATGTTTATTTCTGTGTACAGTGTCATGCTTTTGTGTAAAATACGGGTGTATATTTAATGACATAAATTATAATTTAGTTTACACAGTATAATAAGAGTGATAACTTCATTTATGCCTGATGCATTTCTAGAAAAATATATGTTTCTTCTCTTTGTGTGGAAGAGTGTGCTGGTTTTGGCTACAAGTTACTATGAAGAAAACTACCTTTATCTCAGCCAAAACCAGTACGAAAAAGGTTACAGGGCTTTTTCCTCCAACACCAAATTTTCCTGAATACCCTCTTAAAGGCCAATAGAACAGTCTTCGGAAATGGAATGTAAGATACATACATGGATTACATTACATTTTTTTTACAGTTTCTTGCTGATAAATTTGAAATGCAAATCCAATTTGGAATATCGGACCAAAAGTTTACTTTAAATACATGAAAACTACCAAATTCTTACTAAATGCCCAGTAAAAATAACATTGATGTGGTTTTTGCTGAATGAATGCATTCCTTCTGTGTCCGTAGAACCTGTTTTTCTATTATATACTCAGATAATTTTTGTGTAATGAGATCTATGAAAAAGAGACCTCTCGTGCTTACTTATACTTATATCTTTCTTTTCCAGATGACACGAGAGCAGTATATATTAGCAACACAACAGAACAGCCTTCCAAGGACTGAACATCCTCAGTTCTACCCAGTAGGGATTTATGGATGGCGAAAGAGGTGCTTATACTTCTTTGTCCTTCTGCTGTTGGTTACCATGATTGTTAACTTAGCAATGACAATATGGATTTTGAAGGTTATGAATTTCACAGTGGTAAGTATCACAGTGACCTTACGTACCCTGTTTCTTGAAGTAATAACTTGTAGTTTTAGTTCTCTTTCCTTTATCGTGTTATATACAAATCTTATAATTTTGGATTAAAAATTGTGTCTCCTTTGAGTGTTACTTCAGATATTTATACTTTTTGTGTATATTCTGCAGTGAGGTGACCTGTGTCCTATCCTATGAGAAGCATCATGGTGACTACCCCAAGAATTTCCTGGTTCCTTGTCACCATTGAGCTATCAGTAAGAGTTTGCTATGCCCGTTCTGTAGGTATCTCTCTTAGGAGGAAACTGGGCTGGTTGGGTCAAGTTAGGGTGGCTTTTTTAGTTTATGCTGTTCTTAGTTTTTGGGTTTTTTTGGGGGGAGTTTACTGACCTTTTGAACTCTCTTTCACCTAAACTTAGAGTAGCTGTTTTGATGTTGATAAGAGTGAGTAGGTGGGTATAAAAGCCGTGGGCTTTTATGACTCAGCCTCCATCGGGAATCTTTAATAGCAGCAGAGTGTTACCACTTCCGTATTTCAGATATACACCTGAAAGAAATTGTGCATTTAGTTCAAAGTGTGTCATCTGCCCAGCCGTTCCCAAAGCTTTGTTTAGATAAAGTTGGTACGAGCGCTCACTAGTTGTCAGTGGAGTAGTCTTGTTTTGTACATCAAATGAAAGGATACAATGCTCCACAATTTAAAATAGTAGTGCTTCTGCTAGGATCAGTGTAGTCTCTCTCTCTGGATTTTGACCCTCATAAGCCAGATTTTGATGTAGCTAGTATTACCTGATTGTCATAGAACCTTGGGTCATAGAACGTTTCCATTCTCCATTAGTTTATTGGAACTGAAAAATGGACAAGAAAACTAGCACTAAACATACATCTTAAATTGTACTATGTCTTCTAATGCTTTGTAATGCATAGGGTTCTCTGAGATTGTTGCCTGGTGGGACATATTGTGCAAATATGTTGCTACTCTGAGTTGCCACTAGTGGACGAATATGTTGGGTTCATGTCTTGACAACAGTATGACTTTAATATTCATGTACTGAAGAGTTTGTTAGAAGTTTGGGGAATTTTTTTGGTTTGAGTTTTTGGTGGGGTTTTTTTTGTATGTTTCTCTGGTGTTGTTTTTTTCTTGCTTGCAAAACAGGACATCTGCATTGCTGTTTGTTTTAGAAGCATATTTAGGCATACTTGTTGACTTCAGTAAAATGCTCTGCTGTTATTCCAGAGGACAGTTAATCATTCAAATAGGTTAACAACATGTCTTTAAAAGCATATTTTTTTTTTTCTGTGCAGAAGATTGCATTCCAATAAAATATTTGAAGCTACTGCTTCCATACCTGGGCAATGTTTGACCTTCCATGCTATAAACTACTCTAGCACTATCCAGTTTAAAACTCTTACGGTTTGAACATGCAATCTTTTTAAAGCAAAATCAAAAAAGATATTTTGAAATATTTTTCTTTCCTGTATGCCAAAGCTTTGTCAGATGGTTAAACGTTTATGGTGACGCACTAAATCAGTGCAAGAACCTACTGCAGGAAACAACTGGATTGTTTCAGTGGTTCTGTTTACTACTTAGTGAATTCAAGACCTTGCTTCAGTAGCTTGAGACATGTATGTATCTGAAATAATTATGCAAACACTGCCTTAATAATTTCACAAAAAACAGCGTTTGAAGTGTTATGCACTTCATTTACAAACTTGTTATTTCATTATTACAATTCAGAAATCACAAAGCTTATGTGCGTCTTTAATAATCCTGAATTTTTTGCAAATACAGACAAATGGTATGCCACCGACTAGTGTGAGTTAATCTTTAAACACCCTGTTGCAGAATTAAAATTAATTTTGTGTATTTGTATTTACCATAGTGATATATACCAGTAAGTGATTTGGAAAACAAAAGTGGAACATGTCACTCCTCTTTCATATGAAACTCCTCCCAAAATATTGCATATGCTTGGGGAACACTGTTCATTTTGGAATATCATATACCCTTTAACTACATCAGGAACGAAAATTCCTACGTAACACTTTGCCATGAACAATCTGGAAAAATTACTGTTTCCAAAGGATTTTGTACTTTAGAAGTATAACGGAAGCATTTTGTTTAATGATCATATCATCACCAGATCATTCTTACTCAAATTTATACATAGCATATTCCTGTTGACATAAATTTTTTAACTTTTATTCTTTAAATGGCAAAATATCTCATGCTTTTGTATACTGAAATGTAGTGCTTCAGGACTGATTTGGTTTTGTTTTCCAACTTTTCTATAAATTTATGAATGATCCGTGGTTAAACCGTTGCAGAGAACAGAATCCATAGGCATAAAACTGTGGATTATGACCTGAAATTTTATATGTTAAAGTGCACACATTTGTTTTACAAAAAGACTGTTAAATGAATATAGTAGCTACATGACATGACAATAGGTTATTTAGTATTATAAAGCTACATGTAATAGCTGTAGGCATATCATATAACTTAAAGGAATGAAAAAAGTCGGTCAGTATTTGCTTCTGTATTTGTAAGCACTGGTACTTTAGTTCATGTTCTAATCCATTTTGTTAAATATACACTGAAGAATAACAGTTTTCTTCTGCAGATTCATGGAATGGTAGGCGTCTATTTGGATTAGCTAGTATTCACAATAGAGTCTCTCTATGGGTTCAAAAATGGATTGCTGGAAGATTGTCATATAAAAAGTTCAGTAAAATCTTCACACTTATGTCTATACATGCACATTTGAGCACCAGTGGGAAATTTGTATTTCAAGTCTGAAGGAGTCACATTCTTAGCGTCAGACATCTGAGAGTAAAATAATTTAGTATATGAAGCTAAGCTTCATGTGTTTAAAGAACGCAATGGCTTTGACATATACACATATTTCTTCCATGTGCATCTATATACGCATATGGAATGTTTAGTTTATATCTAACTAGATACAAACTCAGAAATTGTATATCTGGACAGTGACAGGAAATCAGAAGTGCAGACAATACTTCCGCTAAACTATTTTAAAGAGTTTTTGCACAAAAGAGGAATCTGGCCATGATAAAATCATTGTTGAAATTGAACTGCTTTGACGTTTTGACATTATTTTAAATTATTTGCTGTTTTAGCCTAAGCCAATGTTGATCTTATAAAAACAATAGTAATTGCACCACTTCAAGGGGTCATGAAGAGTCAGGGCATGGGTTTGTCATTGCTGGCTGACAATTTCAGCAATGTTAATTTGTATTAGCTGTTCACTTTCTATTTTTAACTGTACAGCTGCAACCGCTGACCAATCAGCACAGTAAAAGCCTTTCTGAGTTCCATTTATGTATTCTTCAATTGGAAAAGTTTTCTGAATATACTGACCTTGCATATGTAAAAGTTGCATTCTGAACCTGAGCTAGTTATCCCAAGCCCTTTTTGTGCACAGAGAGGAGAAATTGGATCTCCCATTCATCTCATAGTCAGACAGGCAACTGAAGTGAATTATCCTTAAGGCATGGATGTTGAATAGCTCATCAAAGAAGTAGTTAAAAAGGAAACATGGTTTATTTGGAATTGTGTAAATACATAGGACGGGCGAGTTTTGCAAGTCTCCTTTTGTCAGATTAAGTTATGTATCTCGTAAATTTAGAGAAACTTTTGGGTAAATCATCTCTTCTTCCAGTGTTATGATGTAAGAAAAAGACTTGAAAGGTAAATACAAGTTACAAATAACTTCCCTGTTATAATATCTATCAGTTAAAGGAGCAAAACTGAAGGTAATTAGTATCTGTGTAGCAAAAGGAATATTAGACCAAGGACTCGAGATCATTGTTTTTTTGTAGTAGGCATTTTTTGAAAGATATTCCCCCCACTGGTGGCTTAGTGTTACTGTCCTTTAACATCTGGTTGTGATCTGTTAACTCACTGTTCCATCTTGAGTTCAGAAGGATACATGTGAAAGCATGTAAGAACTTCTGGACAAAGAAGTCCTTAAACACTTCCACTGGTAGATGCGTGTAGCTGTAACACACCATACTCTCCGGGGTTTGCATGGCAAGTCATCATTCAGGAGTAGGCTATATTAGAGGAAGATCTGACCTTGAACAAAATGCTCTGCAAATAACTTAGCCCTGGAATAGTCTCTGGTCTAAACTTGTCATTGGGATAAAACTCGTTGTTGTTTTATGTGCAGCAAGTGGATCTATTCTGTCCTGAGTGGTAAGGTTGAAATAATTTGACAGCCTTTACCGATATATTGCCCGCTAATGGAACCATCATAATCTCTGAATCACATGCTTGAACTTCATATTTCATCTGTTGCATTAAATGCTTTCCTGAAAAGTAAACAACTGCTGTCTTCAAGATTAACTCAACTTTCCTCATGTCTCTTAGGCCTGATCTTCAAAGGGTACATGCAAAACACCTTAGAAAACTAAAGCCAGGAACTAAAATCTGTAGCTTTTGTCAATATCAAAATAATAGGCTTAGGAGACTTGAGTTTTATGGAACACTTATAATTTCCTTTCCTTATACTAACCTTGCCATGGTCCACAGGCTACCCCGTGGAAAAGTCCGTCTTTCCCTCAGGATGTAATTACCTCTCCTTTAGTCTAGCTTATAGGTGTTGTCTGATGAAGCTCAAAGCTCTTAGTTACTTTTTTTGTGTCTATACGATTGGTATACTAGGTGTTGAGGGGGCACTCAAGTCATAACTTGGTGACGTAATGACAGAGTAAAGTATGGGTATGTTGTGTATTTATAACATTCTGGTCATTTCATTTATGTAATATATATGAATTTTAAGGGATAGCAAGGAAATAAATATTTTTTACTGTGCCTGCATTCTTCTTGTCGTGTATTTTATGGTCCATAGCATAGGTAGTTAGCTTACTTTTCTTTAAATATTTAATCACTTGTATATTATTCCCTGGTATATGTATTTTTTTTATTTTGTATAGCTTTCAAGTTTTTCTAACCTCATTGGAACTATAATTTTGTATAATTATTCTTTGTATAATTTATATGAATTGAGTATATTGACAGTCTGTCAATCTGATTTCTTACTCTGTAAAAGAGATTTATCTTACATTTTTTTCACTAAAAAAACACCAATGTAGAAATATGCAACTGAAAGTTTTCTGCAGGTTATGTCAAATTACAGTTTTAAAAAAGAAATTCAAAATATTCCTCTTACTGCTGTGAAGTGAAATTGTGAAGTGGTATGGGGCAATCAGCACAGAAACCTAAGTCGTCCCCCTCTTGGTGGGGGAGTCGTTTAATATCAGTGCATTTATACATTTTCTAACAAGTACACAACTGACACTGATACTGGCATTTACTTGATATTACAATATTCTGTTGCTGATTACATTGCATTGAATTTTGGAGTTTAATGAAGCTGAAAAACTTGCAACGGTAGGAAGAATGCCAGTGTGAACCCCTTTAGTTCTCAGGATGTCTTTTGGGCTGGCCTGTGACTCAGCCACGTATCCTAGGAATTATCAGCACCAAATTCTTTTGCTGGTTTTGGTTGTACATCTGGTTCTACATGTCTCCATGTTCTGCTTTCCCATTAGGAATCACTGCATGAAAAGACATATTTTGTTACCCCTCTAACAATACAGTTGCCCAGTTGAGGATTTTTTCGTTTGCTGTAGTTAGTTGCAGTGTTGAAGTCAGGTTTTACTGCTGTCATAGCATGGTGTTTTCTGTATTGATACATGTTAAACTCCCCTTGCCATGGGAATTACTTTTAAGGTCAGGAATGAGACAGCTTATCATCTTGGGTGTGACAATTATTTCTCAAGGGAACATGAACTTTAATTTAGCTTCAGACATAAGGAAGGGGGGGGTCATAAACAGCAGTTTGAATTTCCTGGCTAGAATTCACGTTTCATGCTTACTACTGAATATACTGCGGTTGCTGGCTGCCGAGCTTCAACTTCGTGTTGTTTGGACAGCAGGTAGTTTGCAAGGTGGTTGAATGTCTGGCAGAAGATACATGCGCTAGCCAAGCGTGATTTCTTTTTATGGGACAGCATATATGTTAACGCAGATATATGTAACTGTTAACTCCTTGCTTTTTGCATCTTTATAGATTGTCCCTATATTCCTTTAAGCGTTTGGCTTTTAGAGTTAGAATCTGTCAGATCTGCAAAAAACTGAGTCTGAATTACAATATTTTATTAACATTACTTATAGACACCAGTAAACACAAGTATATTTTCTTGGGGTTTTGTTGCTGTGCAAGAATGAGTTTAATTTTCTATGTTGTTGGAATATGCACAAACACGCTCCTGATCTTAATATCCAATATAGAAAAATAATTATAGCATCTCTTTGAAAGTACAGTTTGTCCATTGAAGGTATAATTTGATACTTAAGGTTATAGTGGTACAGAACTAAAGCAGCTGTGTTCAATGCTTTTATCTAGACTTACAGCAAACTGTCTTGGCATACTGTAGAATAAGAAAATAATTTCTTTGCAAAACTATAGTGTAATAATCATTATAATTTCTCAACAAGCATGACAGCGATATGAGCTGTCAGGTTTCAAAGATTCTTTGACCATCCAGATCCCTTTATTTGATATTCAAAACAGTATTTGTTCTGTTATCGGTTCAGTTGGTTCTGCTGATCTGTGTGATCCAGATAGTATTTGCCCATGTCAACTCATGCAATTTCAAGTAGAACTAAGAAAAAGCTCTTTTCCATTCTTTAGCTATTTTTTGTTGAGAAATGTCCAACTTGTAGTAGACTGGCATTTCGAATTGATGAAGTTTTGTAATAGCTGTGCTTATCTCTACTCAAAACCAATTTGGGTTTTTTTGGCAGACAGACAACTTTCATTTTACAAAGGGAGGAGTTTGTTATTAGGTTATGAATAAATATTATTATGATTTAATAGTGGCAGTTGCTCAATATTTAATAAATATGTTCTGGCACATCTGCACGTTTCACTTATTTCAATGGCAATCATTTATTGTCTATAATTTATTTTAAACTGCAAATGATCTTATTTTCAAAACTTGTTATCTCTTAACTAAATAGAAAAATATTTCTGTACATCCCTCAGTATTTTAGTTTTCAAGAACCTGATGTCCCGTTATGGGATGAATGCAAGAAAGCTTCTGTTTCCTTTTTGTTTGTTTTTTGTAGTGAGAAAGATCCAGTCCAGAGCAGGCAATGTCATTAATTATTAATGATTAAGAGACTTAGTCAAGATATCGGAGACCAAGGTTCAAATTCCTGCAGTCTCCAATATAGATCGTGTCCCAGGTAAGTGTCCTACTCATAGGCTATTAGTCCTTCTGATTTCTGGTGTTCCTTTTTAATGGATACATGACCTCTATCTTTTAGTATCAAACATTAGGTATCATCCTTATAACAAATTTTATTGAAAATTCCTATGAAATAGCTGTGTGCTCCTCAAGAATATTTTCTGCTCAGATTTAGGATTCCTTTGGAAAAAATGTTTAGAAAATTTTCAGCCAGCTAAAATGGGTATCAGTTAGAAAACCATACACGTGTGCACGTGCATGTGCACAATTGGCTATGTTCTTACCTCCTTTTTGGGTTGCACCGGGAAACAGAAACTTAAGCTTCTTGAATGAATCTGTCAGCTCCATGCATGATTCAAGCATGCCAGCAAAAGAATCTTATGATAACTATGAGTTAGTTTTATTTGTATTTTTGTGTCCCGTTTGTTAACATTTGTGTAAAAGCACACCTTTGTGGAGCTGGAGGGTATTTTGTTAACTTGTGTCCTCCTCCATTGGGAGTGCAGTGGGTAGGAGTGAACTGGTTTTTCTTACTCTCTTTTGAGCATGTCACATAGTTGTTGTCCTAAGTACTATGAAGAGAACTCTTTTTAAGTATTTAAGTACTATTCTTCTAAATCACTTTTTATCTCATTTTGTATATGCACCTCCTGTATTGTATACCTCTAACTCCTACGGAAAAAAAAGTTCTTAATCTTTCAGTGCAAGTCTGGTGTAGGTTTACTTGACTCGATAGTAATTAATGTGCACAATCCTAATTAATTTCTGTAAATCTCTGTTATTGCCTTTATTTTATTTTTTTTTTCTCCAATGAAAGGGAAAAGTCAAAGTCTGTTTTGTCACAGTGGAAAGGCAACTAATCTGAAATAAAATGTGCAATCTCCCATTTGTTACATATATGCGTGGCCAGAGTTTGCACAAACAGTCAAGCCACTGTTGGACATATTTGGTTAGCTGTTTTATAGCCCTAGGCGTCTCCTGTGAAGGCATCTTCCTGTTTAAATGTAGGAAGGTATTGTTTGAAACACTGCTATTAAATAGCTCTTCTTAACAAATCCTAATTGCAGGTTGCGTTACTGATTCTGGGTGGCTGAATGCAGATTTTAAATATTTTATTCGTGAGATATATGTCTGTACAATTTGATGTTTATTGTTACAGATTATCTCTGATGAAGAAAAAATGGATTAAAATTCTCTTTATTATATTTGTTTGGTCATGCATATTTAATGGTAGAATACTAGTAAAGCTCACAACAGAAAAAGGGAATAAAGAGTTTGCACCCTGCTTAAACTTGTAGAAATGTGATTTCATTAACTGTAGAGAAAAAAGAATAATCTAGTTATACAGTAGTTCAAGCAATTTCAACCTGAGCTGGCATTTATGGCTTTGGAAAATTGTACTGTGGTATCCAGAACTTGAATTTGTTTTGTGAAGTTTGAGAACCGATTTAGAATAAGCTTAAGGGGCACAGATTCATAACTGGTACCTTTATCCCACGTCAGCAGTCCAGCACGCTGCAGGTAACTTGCCCCGTGCTTCACAAACAGTGTGGGTGGCTCTATCGTCTGCCATTCACTGCAGTGGTTCTGATGTGCTTTAAACTATGACGCGTGCAACCTCTTGTAAGAGTTTAAACAGCCAAAAAGAGTGCTGAATATGGCTATAGAAGGTATAGGAGGAGGGAAACAGCAACCTCAATTTGTGTGATAGCTTAGATGACAATAAATATATGTATTTATTTTCAGTTTGTGAACGTTTACCTTCTGTTAAATAATAATAATGTGTTTCAGCTGAGTGAGCCATGTTTACTAGACAGCTTAGTCTTAATCATTCACTGTACAAACAGGCTGGAACAAATATCTCAGAATATTTCTTTTCAAATATTTGCTTTCATGAAAATTGAATTAACTTAATTTCCATTATTGGCTTTTAGCTGTGTTCCCTTTGCATGTGTATTCTAGCATGACATTAGTGTTTGTGGAAAGAGAGATTTTCAAGAGAATATTATGCAAAGATAACTTTGAATTCTTGAAGGTTTATCCAAGAAGCTGTTTCTTTTACTTAGATTAGTCCAGTTGCTTAGTGTGGATAGCAAAGGTTTGAAGAGATTTGTTGATGTGCANNTTAATTTTGTATATTTGGGTTCAAGAAAATAATCAACAGAAATTCATTAAACGAAAAGAAGGCTAACGCATCAGCATATTTGTCTCAAATAGGGCAACTAAAGCAGACCAAATTAATTTTGTTGTTCAGGCCAAGCAATAATGTTTTGTAATGTTATTTAGCAGTAATTAGAAAGATAACAAACCACTTGAACAAACTTTAGTTACTTAAAGGCACCAATAATCTGTATGAGTAATGAAATGTGTCATGGTTTCTTCTTTCTCTTCTATTATTGGGATGATTTATGTGGGTATAGAGTACAATAAAAAAATTACAGTCTGTGCTTGGAATCTTGCTTTTATTTGTACAATCTTCCATCTTGAAATCAATACAAGTCTGTGTACAGGAGCAGAATGTACTCATGGCAGTCTAGCCTAAATTAGACCTAGTACATCTAGAAATTATAATAAAAAAGAAATAGGAAGATGAGATAGAATATGTAATGATATGCATCTTACATGGCAGAGTATTTCTTCCTCTTTCTTATAAGTCAGGATATTAGATACGTAGTTGGAATCCCAGGCAGGATTGAATGGTGAAATCAAATGTTTTTAAGCAGAAATAATACAGCAGCAAGAACTTTTTTTTAATAAAAAATGTGAATAAGATATTTGTGTGGCCTGCAGAGGATGAGGAGAAAAATATTTTAAGACCTCTATCCAAAAGATGCACCACTGATGGGATGGATATCTTCTTTATGTCTGAAAGCTGTATTTTACTATACTGCTAGATACAATCCAGGAATAAAAATCAAGAAATCCAATAAAAGCAGAATATAAATGATATTGCAAGAGGCAACAGAGAAATAGCGGAACCACCACAAAATAGAAGTCAACATTATTACACCATCCTAAAGCTCTTGGTTGTAATATAAATTTGGCTGCTTTTTCTTGAAAAGCCCTGTCCAGCGGTGCTTGTCTAATGATTCGTTATTGCCTTCAACACGGTGCATACCCTTTCTGTCACATCAGTGTCCATCATGCCGAGACTGTATTCAGCTGAGCATCAGCCCTCAGAGACTCAGCACAAATATCTTTGCTGTGCCATTTAGTAAAGTAAAACAAATTGTGCAGGGCCTCCTGGAAGATCTTGAGAGTCTGGAGTCTATTTATTGCATCTTACAAAAAAAAAAAATAAATCAGATACATATTTTAACATTTCTAATAATGAAATGTGCTGGTTTATGGTGCACAGAATTCTTTTTAATTATGGATCTTTCTTTCCTCTGATCCATTGAAAACTGCCGACACAGTAGAACAACGCCAAGAAATTATTTCCCAAGCAAAAATTTCTAGTTACTCTGTTTACTTTTCATATTATGTTCAAAGCTTAGGTTTATAAAAGCAAGGATGTGCAAGAGGGTAAGAGATCTCTGTCTACTTCAACAAAACGTAGTTGAAATAAGTAAAATTAAAATACTGTATGAATTAATAGATATGAATTTTGATTGACTAATCCACCTGTTATTTATTTTATTTTTGTATACTGTGATGGCCCAAATCAAAAAGGAAAAGGAGTTCTTTTCGTAGAATTAAAATCAAAATTACTGTCCTGCTCTCTGCTGAGTAGAGATGATATTTTAATACTGAAGGTAGGTGAAGATAGATGTATAGATAGAGAAAAATTTTAAAAAAAATAATACACTTGGTCTTCTTCAAATCATGCTTTTATAACTTTTTTTTTATCAAGATGGAGCTCTTCTTATTTCTTGCTTTGTCTTCAGGAATATACAACTCATTTAAGCCACCGTTCTGGGTCTGGGCACGCTATGTAGAAGTAGTAGAGGAGACAAAAATCTATGTTAGCTCTATTGAATGAACATGCAATCCAAAAAGCACTTCTGTTTGAAATAATTTTTGTCAACGTTCTGTGGTAAGGCACTCTAACATTTGAATTTATTCACCAAATGATGATAATAACTATTAAGGAATTTATTCATTTTTACAGTAGTTAATTTAAAAGAAAAATGTATGATGCAAACAGTTAATAATGGAAAGAAATTTGCCTGTAGATTTGTTCTCAGGGCTGATTGATATAAACTTATATGTAAATACACATCCAAACCTTATTTTTTTTCTCCGGAGGGATGTAAACAGTTCATGTTTTAATTTCCTGATGGTTTCATGTTGGTTTTGGCTCTTCCATAATTAAAATGCTAATTAGGAAGGGAGAGGGTTGATTTTTACATTTAGTTCTATATTATTTTGCTCTCAGTTTTAAATTTTATTTGCAAAGTTATTTAATCACTTTATGACTTAAATCACTATTAGCTTTAGAATTATTTATTATTATCATTATCTTGAGCTAAATTTTTAATATGGATATATCAGAATGCTTGAAGAGAAACAAATTTATTAATAAAAGAGGCATAACATTTTAAAATTAAAAGATGGTATAGAGTTACTGAAGCTGGAATCTAGTTTGAGTTAGCAACCACATCTTTATGGCACTTCTGAAGTTTTAATGGAAAGACCTGACAGATAGATAACCCTTGCCTCACTAATTTCCATTTCAGTCCCTGGGCTCAGAGATCATATTACTGGTACGTGTCTTGGAAAGATGAGTTACATAAAAATACATTTTAGTGGATATCGCCATTATTTCAGTGATGAAGACCATATTGCTACTCTGCAACATTTAAAATTAACTGCTTCCATTTCTGCCATTTTGTAAAACAGCTCTGTTAAAGTGATCAATGGGGGCTGGAGATGGAAAGAACTAAAGCTTAAAAGAAAAGACTGGGGTAGAGATCAAGCTAGTTACCCTGAGCCTTTCTTAATGCATTTGGATATCAAGGTAATGCTACTGTGGAAACATGCAAAGAACAAACCCCCGCAGTATCTTTTCCTTTTTCCTGGCTATACTGAAAAATCCTAATAAGAGGAAATAGAATGATTCTGTAGAGTCTCTTAAAAACAATATACATGGATCTTTTTGTAGGTTGGAACTGTTTTCTTTCTTGATAAATAATTTATGATAACCTCTTCATTTTATTTTTTTATTGGTCCCATCAGGGAAGACCCTTGTAGGAAAGATCTGAATAGAAGAACTATCCGTATCCAAGTAATCGAGTGATCTCTGGTCAGGTTTTCTGTTTGGTTAGGTTCTTTGGGGGGGGGTTTTGGTGGTGTTTTTTGTTTGGTATTAATGATGTAAGTAAGCAAATTTGGTATTTAAATGAAACAGATGAAGTAGGTAAATTGTTATAAATTGTGTAAACAGAGTTGAGCTCTTTCTATAATTGCCCTCAATTTAAAGCATTGCCATAGTCCTTTGAAGAGTCTCCCTTTTCTCTAAAGAAAACATATCTGCCGGATGCTACTGGGGAAGTGCCTTTGCTGTAGTTAGGAAAGGATCACATTCTTTTGTGGTACCTAAGCAGGATCTCTTGGACAGCAAAAAAGGGCAAAGAGCGTGGCAACACGGTCTGTGGCAGATGGGAGTGTTTTGGGGAATATGCTTCCTATAAACTCTTAAGTCACTCCTGATTTTTAACAGGAGTGTTCTAATCTCTAGTTCTTAATATGAACTGTGGAAAAATAAATATCCTGTTATGAATTGTTATCTGAGCTTTGGCCTAACTGTCAAAGGACTGTTACAGTCCTGTTTTAAGATTTAATAAAGCTCACTGAAGGTTAGCAAAGCATTTACTTTCAAGAAAATAAAAGTCAACAGCAGATGAAGGGTTTTATTACTATACAAATAAAAAAAAAATTTTTTTGTAGTCTGAAGGGAAATATTTATGGATTTCAGATTCACGGTGTGTGTGAATAAAATGACTTCAGATACCCCAAGGCTCAGGTGGAACCTGAGTCACTTATGTAAAGCAAGAGTATGACAAAACACCTGATAAGAATTTTTGATTGAATAGGCTTGTAAAGGAGAAGCTGTATTAAGAATTTAAAACATTCTTAAACCGTTGCTTCAATGACAATGAAAATAAGTACAGAGATTATACCGTCAGATGCAGTATAGTCACAGATTCTCAAAGGTATAAGCTCAGCTGCAATATTCTGGCAGGCTGCTAGTGTTCGTTGACAGAAGATCTAAGGAGTCCATCTGAGCAAACCAGTCATAAATATTTCACAGTACCCTGTCCTAGTTAACCGAAGTTGTTTATTGGAGTATTCCTTTGACATTTAATAAACTCACGATGTACAAGTCATTTATTGACACAAAAAAGATATCCCTAAATAATAATTTTAGACCAAATAATCTGTCTGTATTACAGAAAAAAAATAATCCAGAATTCTTATTTCGTAGCTTTGTAGCTTATTGGGTGTTAAAACCTCTGGCTGCCCATAGTGTACTCTGTTGAAAGTGATTAGAAATATTTCTAGAAACTTTTTCACATTTCTGTGTGGTATTTTTGTATGCTATAACACTTGGACAAGTGTTATAGCATACAATGGCTTGGTTTTCAAAAGTAATTGCAAGTCAATCTTGATGATAAGTACGTTGTTTTAAAAACACCATCCTGCACAGCCTTTTGCCTGTTGCTCTTTTAAAAACACCCTTCTGGAGTTGTTATATGTCGATTATTTACTTTTGAGCTGTAGGATCCTCACAGTATTTTTCATGTGTGATATGCAGAGTGTGCTGCGCGGACTCTGGCAAGTAACAGATGTAGGATAAGCCAATACGATATTATAAAGGGAGACGAAGAGTGGTATGTGATGACTTTTGCAGGCTGGGAAACTTCAACGCAGGAGGCTGAAAGTACTGATTCTCCTGTACTCCACTGGAGGTGGAGCAGCAGAGCATGCAAACACATCATTTCTGTGCCCCAGCAGGATGAAGTGAAGATCCAGTAACTCTACATTAAAGGTGTACATGAGTGAAAGAAATCTTCCAGCTTCCTTTTCATATAGTGACAATGCAACAATTACAAGTACTAATTCCAGGGGGAGTCCAGGGAAAAAAAGGCAGTTAGGAGAAGGTGTCCATAAGCGGAGAAGCAGGTTGAACATCAGCTACAGAGAAGAGACAGCAATTAACCATGAGGTCAGAAACTTCAAGAAATAGAGTAGTTTACTCTAATTTTATAGGAGTGGAACTATTCATTTAACTGAACTTCGGAATCGGTTGTGTACATTTGAGTTCCTACATGCTGCAAAATGAAAAAGGCTGTGCAGGAAAGGTATGTATTGGAGAGGGAAGAAGTGGAGGGAGAAGAAAGGACTAACTTAATGTGGTAAAAATTATGAGATTGAAAAAGAATTATGAGGATGAAAAGTTGAAAGAAAGAAAAAATAAATTTGTTTCATGTAAAAAAGGTTTCTTAGCTAATACATGTAATAGCCTCAGGCAACAAGAAGTTTCAAAATGAAAAACAAGACATTTTAGACCACTAAAATTAAAACAGTGACAGCCCTAGCAGATACAATATACTGCAAAGAAGGATTCTAGTCTTCTCAGTAAATCACTGGACAAGGACTGTGAAAATGAGACTTTGATTTTTAGTGCACTCTGCTGTTACCTAGCTGTGAATATTAATGACATCTTCCTTAAAAGGGGAAGCTATTGAAAACACCATGTGAATATTTAAAAACTAGATAATGAAATCAACACAAATATATAAGTTACTAGAATTTTACAACTGAAAAAATATATGACCCCATGGATCAATTAAAGTACCTGTGTTTCTTTGGCAGCTAGTATCTTCCTCTCAGTATTAGAGGGAATAAATGCAAGGTGGCTCGATTACAATACCGCGATGGAGCATGTTTTGATCTGGGAAGGTTCATTTAATTCTTATGCGTCTCATGTCTTTGTTTGCTCTTTCATGCTGTTTGAGTAAAAAGAGGTTTGATGAGGTAGAATAAGCATTTTTGTTTATTAAGAAGGTTGATTTTTGAATGATTTAGTGCTTAAATTTAATATTGGTAATAAGCAGCCTTGGTGGCTTTCAAAAAGTACTTGATTCTTGATTTTATTTCATGGATTTTGTCATGCTTTTTAGTCATACACTGTCTAAATAAATAAATATTGTAATTAAAATAGCTTTTCTGATAGTAATCAACTTAATTGTGGAAACAAGCTCTTTTTTAATATATAGTTTTGGAAAGGAAAGGAAAAATAGAACAAGCAATAGAAAAGGGAGGGGGAAAAAGAGAGAAAAAGACATTAAAAGCAGGACAAAAACAATAACTGTACTCCTTGTTCTTTCAAAGGGTCTAATGTCGGACTATGCCAAGTTTCGCTAGCACTGAGAGGTACTCTGAAATACACATAAAACTGGGTTCTTGAAATGCTTGTGGCATTTTATTCACACAGAACTATACTGAACGTACTTGATTATCTTTCATTTGCAATAGGCACTTGGTTCAGCTTTCTCTGGAAGTCTCTCCCAGAGGAAATACAAGTCTGTTCTTATTATTACCTTTGACATCGTGGTAAGATAAATTCTAGCATATTTAGCGATACGAGTGATTTAGCAATACCAGTTATCTGTTATTTATGTGGGAGTGAGTTTTCACAGTGCTACTATAGATGCCCGCATGTATGTGTTAGCAGAGAAGCATGAAGTACATGGCAGATTCAGTTTTATATGATTTATAGGTCTAAATGTACCTTGAAATATTTAAGTATGCTAAAAGTGCTTGAAATATCTAGCAGCTGTTCATTAGTTGTTCCTTTATTACTTTGCCCAATTAATGAAGGGCTATAAATTTTATATTAATTTAGAAATGCATGTGGCCTCTAACTATTATGATCTTTCATGATGTGATGGTGACATAAAATAAACACAATTGCTGGATGCCTGAACAATTTTAGAAATATTTATTACTTATGATAAAACTGTCTCTAAACTCTATAAGGGTGCTATAAAAATTACAGTACCGAGAGAGAAAGGTCTTCAGTAAGAAGTGGTTTCAGGCTGATAGCAAAAAAGCAGGAAAAAAGGAGGAGAATACAGGCTGAATCTTAAAAATGAGAGATTTAAAAGGAGAAAAGGACAGAAAAGGAAGAAAAGAGAGAGGAAAGAGCATCTCTTCAGTACAAATTAAGTTGATCTGGGGCTCATTAGCCAGGTATAGCTAGTTAAATAAGGTCTAAGGAAAATAATAGTTGAGACAAAACATAGGTAAAGGTTGATGGATTAGCATAGAATTATCGGTGCTGACGGCCCTGTGTTTTCCAAGGAACATTTGTGTGAAGTTAGGAACAGATGTTGAACAACATGGCACATCTGATTCCATGCTGTTTGTGCAAGCTGACCCCTGGCTTTCTGTGTGAGGTCAACAGAGTCCTGACATTGCAGTCGGCAGGAGCGGTGGACATGCAGGTTGATGGCTCAGATCAGGTGTGTGTCTTGCCTTTCAGCAAGAGTCTGATGATTGTGGGTTTAAAATAAAACCTAAGGCTCAGTAGAGAACACTTGAAATACTAGTTGTTGTATAATTTTGCTTTGTATACTAGATGTGTGGTATAATCTGTAGTAATTTATTCCCCTCTTAGTTTGATTATTCAGAGTAGGAGCTATTATTGCAAGTTACTCTTACCATTGAGAATTAATTTCAACAAAACAACTTGTAACGCACATTTTAGGAGAGGATATACAGAAATAAATTGCCAGAGTTAGCTAGCACTGCATTTATTACCTGAAACAGTATAAATTTATTTGTTTAATTGCATAGGAAAAATAATTATTCATCCAAATAAAGATCCGTTTTTCATTTAAAATTTAAATAACTGTTCTCGCTGTCCCAATCATTTACGTGCTGATTTTTAACATTTAAATACTGTAACTTGACCAAATCCAGTGTGTTTTACAATCTAGCAGTTAACAAAGACGTTTGTCTCTAGCTGCTTTCTCGCATGCACTTTCGCTACAGCTATGGAGACAGGGATTTAAGATAGTCAGCAGAGAACTCTTCAAAACCTGTGTTTCTCCATGGCTTTCACTAAAACTAATATTATTGGGATAAATTACTTGATGACATATTTATCACATGACAGACCCAAGTTCAGTATCATCCCTGACAACATCAAATAGTGCACGTGCAGGAAAGAATGTAGACCGGAGTAGGTGTCTGGTTGTGCTTGCCCGGTGCTGTCCCATGGCAGAGCTTCACGGTTCAGAGATGCTGAGTGCTAGGCAATGGCATTGTGTTAAGGGGCGGTAGATGGAGTTGGGGAAGAATGACAGAGGTTTAACACCATCACCCGCAGCAGAATGGAAGGCAGACAAAATTGGCTCTAATCCCTTTCTTCACAAAATTTAGCTTTCTTGGATCCTGAACTATCAGGAAAAATAGAGGAGGAAAGGGAAAAATAATGTGCCCTGAAAAGTGGTGTAATTTGTGTACTGGCGGACAAAGAATGTCCAGAGGGTAAACCATCCTTCAGTGTTCCTCGTTTTGCTTACTCCTCCCTCCAGATAATGTTACAATTCATCTATACGTAGGAGATAAGTACCAAAGTTCACGCTTCAGTGAAGGTTTCAGCTGTCTCGTAAATACGACTGTGGCTTTCCCTTGTAAAGTACCACACGACTTTTTGTCATAAGGTACAATATTATAATCAATATGAGAATGAACATTGGTTTTTTCAAAGAGTCAAATCAAATAATACAAAACATACTACAGCTGCATTTATAAAATTGCAGGTTATGAGATTAAGGCCTATCCAGCTCTATAAGGACCAGAACTGAACTCAGAATGTGGATCAGAAAACTACTTTTGATACTGAGAATCTGAAGGAAAGAGGAAACAGTTGCCTAAGATACTGCGTTTCATTTCAGTTCTTCTAGAACTGTGATGGAGGTCTTCAAGGTGGTGGTGGTCATCCCAGACTACCATACTCATAAAAGGAAACAAAGTATTCATGGGAAAGATCTGTTGTTTTGGGGCCACCTTCTTTCTTAATATGAACAATATGATTATATTTGATGGCAGTATTCTAGGATAGCATTTTTGCTTTCTAATAACAATGGAATGCAACAGATTTTTAATTCTCAAGGACATATTACGAAGCCTGTTATTGTTTGATTCCTTAGCCACAGTCTAGAATGTATTCACTTTCAATTGATTAAAAGAGCGTGCTGTTATTTTCTGCAGTGATAATCTTTTACATATAGATGCCATTAAAATGCCATCAAAATATTCATTGCCTGAAAAAGCTAGTTAGAAAATTTTATGAATTTTCTAACATAGTGAAAAAAAGATAGAAGTAACCAAAACCTAATAGAGAAAAAAAAAGAAACCAATGTAATGAACATCTACTGCTGGACAATTGCATAGAAACTCTCATTATTTATTATCTTTCAGAATATTCCTGGTACTGTTATAGGAAAAACCTACGTGTGATGGCACACGATGATAAAACTGGGGAAGGTGTTTGCAGTGTTGCAGAATGACTGCTTTGATCCTAGGCTTTCCTTAAAAAGGGAATTTATTCATACAGTGCTCTATGGCACTCAAGGACATGCAGCATTTATTACACAATAGAGCAGCACAGAGAGGAAACAGCAGGAGTTGTCTACAAAACTGTGTTTGTTGTTAATATTGTGATTTTCCAGTTAACCCCATGAGCTAGATGAAAGACCACTTGGCTTGTCAATCCAGTTATCCAGAGCAGCAACCTCTCATGGAAGACCGGAGCCAGAAAACAGGCCAGCAGGAGAATGGAAACCCTTGATAAGCAAAGGAGGTGAACGTAAGCAAACTAGATGAAGAGTTAGGTCATTGGTATTAGCTTTCTAACAATAAATAAAATTAAAAATATATTTTATTTTATTTCCCAATTTTCATAACCTTTTATTTTGTTTGTAAATAGACTAAAACAATATTATTGCTGTGGGCAATGATTTGTTCAGACTTTCTCAACTCATCATATGTTTAGCAAGCAATGAAAGCCTGTATAATAGTAAAAGCCTGAAACCTATAAAGTGAATGAAATACCTGATGGTTTTTCACATACAGTGTGTGCTCATTAAGTCCATATTTGCAGTACTGATTCCTATGAAACGAAGATACTGATCGTGTATTATAGGGAATATATTTCTGTGTTTATAACTGTGGAACTGGTTGGCCAATTCCAAGGAGTATGCACAAAACCCAGTAAGTTCCTAAAGATTGTGTGAAAATAAGGAGCTCTACAGACAAAAGAGACCCTATAAATATCTCAAGTAAAGGGAAGGCTTTACTTGACAGATCTTACTTTAAAAGATGGGAAAGAATTCACTTTCTGTTCTACTGACAGAGCTACTCAGACTTGGTAACAGGGTTTTCCTTGATTCTTTGAGAAATAATCTGTTGAAAATATATTACAGCTGAGTCAATGAACATGTCTGCTGACTGTATTTTCAATATAAGTAAGTGTATAAATATACTAAATAATAAATAGATTATACAACATATTCATGCCATGTGAATATATCTGATACAGATTATTTGACTGCTTTTCTTGAAACAAGCTATAGGAATAACTGACATGAGGGGAACAAAAAAGTTTGGTTTGGACTGGGAAAACTTACGTTTAGGAAGTGACTCTTACCTTTTGCAAAAGATTCAGTCAGTCTCTGTCTCAAAAAGGGTAAAAAAACTTCGATGTGGTGACAAATATGAGTTGTTAAACATGAAAATGCTAATTAGGTAATAGAAAAGGATACACATAGGACAACAAAACTTTGTATAAAATCCAAGACAGTAAATATAATGGAATGACATAAAAGGCTAATTCCTGTTTATTATTAATTTTTTATCACGTATGACTGATTTTATTTATGATAATAATTTTAAAAAGTGTGATGCAGTATTATTGTTTTGCATGTACATTGGATATTTGCTAGAAAGGGTGAAACGATTTTCGCTCCTTAGCTGTTGAGCTACGGTATTGTATACTTCCATTGACAGCTTTATTTTGCCAAGTAAAGATTACCATGGCATTGCTCTGGTACCTAATGGTGTGAAAATTGTAACTTTAATGCAAACATGAGGAAAAAGAATCATGAGGAAGGCCTGTGTATTAGTAACAACAATATACCCAGGGAGGGCATTTTAGGTGTTGGGTACCATTTTGCCATTCTAGATTAACCTTGATGGACTTTTATATCTTGGGTGTCCCATAATCTAGGTGATTGTTGGTGGCCCTTTATTTCTTGAAGGTGGCACATATCTTGCCGGTCCCGTATCGTGTATCAGTTATGATGTCTTGTATATTCCTGAGCATTTTACATAGTGATAAATGCCTGTCCTTAACATCTTGGGTTTTTTAATTCGTTTTCTGTTTTATGAGTCTTTAATATAAGCAGTTTCAAAATTCTTTCTGTAACATTTTTATATTTTACTGAAAAATGAAGGAATCAAGTGATTCCAGGTGTTGAGGCACTTGGAAATGGAATAAAGTCCTCATATAGTAGGATTTTATAGTCATAGGAGCTGGCAGGCCTTAGTTGCTGGCAAAAGATGTATCTGATGTATAAACCTGTTATATTACTACTGTCAACATGAAAAAGACGAATTCATTTACATCTTTTGTAAAATTGAGCAGGAGAAGAGCTGCACACTAAGAAGTCATAGATTCGTGCAATCTTATAGCTTTGGAAGGGATCTCGGGGTCTTATTTGGTCTGACCCCAGTCGAAGCTGGGCCGGGTTTTAGAGACTTCTGCCGTCTGGTCTGGCTGGTGCGCGTTGCGTTCCTCGGGGAGTGATGGATTGCTGCAGCCTTTTGGGAGGCAGCAGGTCTCTCCTCTTTGTGACTAACCCTTTAGCCTGTGATATATCCACAGAACATGACCCGATTGATCCCTTCTGCCCTTTATAGACTCTTTCTGCATGTGAGAAGAAGGTAATTGCCGCCTTCAAGGAAACGCTGAAATTACTACTAAGTAATTACAGCCTGGTCTCTTCCTAACCGTGGTCTGCTGTACTTGCCCCTGGGAAGCAGCTGGCCAAAATCAAGTCTAAATATATAGGCAGATTCCTGCCTGCAAGAACAAAGTCTGCAATATTCATTTCACCAGACTTCATAATGATCTTAATAGGAAGAGTATGCATCCTCAAGGAAGGATTGCTATAGCCTTTCTCCTTGTGAAGTTTCTAACAGCTTAGGAGAGCTGTTTGTTAACGGAAGCAGTTTGGCACTTTTGACCATATACTGTAATAACACATTATGAGGATACACGAGCATGGTGATGAAAAAATCCTCTGTAGTAATGGGAAAATTGATGCATATTGCACAGGCTATTTTTCTTATTTTTTTTGCCTGGGATTATTTTATGTCTGGGATTTGAGACATTGGAAATCAGGTCATTTGATGCACTCTGTTCTCGTAGTGCCCTTTAACACTGTGATCAAATAAATTCCCACGCACTAGAAGAACGCAAGTAATCTACTTGGTAGAAAAAATTAGGTTTACTCAGGTGGTTTTAAAATTTCCTACAGCGTCCTCTTTTAGAATAGTTGTACTTAGCAATACAAACGTGTTAAAAAAAAAAAAAAGTAGTATATTATTAATCAGGCAAAACTGTTCTTAATTCAGATCACTCAGTATTTGCTGTTTATGTATTTCACTTTCTTTATGTTGAAGTGAAACAATAACAGGTACTTTTGGTGTCTCAATCTCAAATTTAATTTTTTAGACTATGTGTTATGAGATACCTTGTCTTTCAGCTATCAGTTGCCTGAAGATTTATTGCAAATATATCTTTATAAATTTAATAAAATTATATTTTCTTATTTTGTTAATTTATAATTAACAAAATATATGTTAATTTTCCTAATGGAAGAAAGAAAATTTTTCAGTAAGGAAGATGTATTTTCCCATTGTACAGGGAGAATATTGTATAATTAACGCCATTTACACATGCACTAGAGAATGTAAAATACATTGTACAGTTATCACAGGGAAGGTTTGATTATCAGATCAGATAATTTCCATGTTTCAAAATAAATTCATATAGACAATAAAGAACGGAAAATCTTAGTGAACAGTGGGAAAACATTTGTCCCCAAAATAGTTGTTCTATTTCTGACCTCATTTCTGATCCCTAATTCTAAAGGGAAACTTGCAAAATATCTTCAGCAAATAAATCTTGGAACTAAAACTAGCAGCACCAGAAGATACAGCAGGAATGACTTCAGAGGAAAGACAGGGTTTATGACACGTTATAATTTTCCTCACACCTCTCTCTTAGATCACCCTTAATTTTTCATAGGTAATAACTACCTTTTCTCTCTCTTGCTGTTCCTCCAAAGCTAATGACTTGTTCCCTTACTAATATCTCTTCCGCTCCACGGGTGCTAACCATACTTGTCTCTCACATTATCTAGCAAATTAAGATAATTACGTTAGAGTCAAAGCAATTGTACTCAATTTGTATTTGCTTCTGTTTCAGTGTGAGTTCAGTTCAGCGTGAGAGTTTACCCCTTTTTAACTATACCAGTTGGTCTAAGAAGTGTCTCATATTACTTTTTCCTGCATCTTTGCCTTCTGTTTTCCAGCTGGTTATTTCTGATATTTTTCATATGTCATGGGGGAAAGGTGGTGAGAAGATGAGCTACACTTGCACATGGTCTATGTATACCTTCATTGATCCTGCCAAATTATCAGTACATGAACACTGGGGAGTGCCACAAGATAAGAGATTCGGTAGCAATACCGACTTGTGAAACTCATGTCCAAACTTTGTGGCCGTCATCCTTTTAGCCATTGCAGTTGAGTTTTTGTATCAATAGATGACTGAAATAACCCATTAAAAGCAAAAGGCACCCTGGCCCGTGATGCAGTTGGCAGGGCGTCATGGCTGACAGAGGTGGCCTGTGGCTGGGGGGTGCAGATGAACAGCAGGAAAGTCACCACTTCGGGCTGCCTGTACTGCTTTGAACCTGGTTCTTGCTGAACTGTAACAAACCGGTTGTCCTCTGAGAATTACTTACAGTAAGATGTAGGAAAACCAGATCTGTAAAAAGCAGTGCCACTTTTATAAGAACAGATCTATGCTTTTTCTTTGGATTTCACGTTAAGTTGGTCACAGGTGCAGAAGTCCCCCCATGTTGTCGCTACTCTGTCTCACTCGATGAAAAATTGGCCTTATGTTCCAGCTCGTAAACAAACGGTGTTTAATTTGCAGTCGTCTTATATTAAAAATAATTGTTAAATGAATAACTTTGATTTTGTATTTTTCTATTTTTGCATATTGTTTTTCACGCTGTACCATAACTTGACGTGCTCTTTTCTCATTCCTTGTGAGCAAGACTATCCAACTTCGTTTATTTTAAAGCAAGAAAACACAAAGATTAATGAGATGGCAGTAAAAGAATGGAAAGTGGAGGCTGTCAGAAGACTAGAAGGGCATTTAGAAGGTGTCTGTAAGGAATGCAGGAATAAAGATCTATTACAGAATCGTATTAAGCAGAAACCTCACCGAGCTGTGGGCTCATCTCTGCTGCTACGGAAACTGTTTTCTGGGTACTCATAGAATCAGTGCACTGAAGTGATTACAAGCAGGGAAGGACGTGAACCACAATGTGAAACTTTTTTGAAATACCGATAAATGTCTGGACAGATAAAAATGGGTTTCAATAAATGAGGAATACATACTAAAACATTTTGAGCTTTTTATAAACTTTTCTTGCTCACCAGCGAAACAAAAATAAACTTTTCATTATTTTTAAGAACCATCCAGTAGTCTGGCAGTGAGAATGCAATTATGGGATTTAGGAGACTATGTTCAAAGGAGGTAATATAGCAGCTTGAATGTGTTTGACCATGCATTTCAGTATTTCTGAAAAAATCGCTCTAAATTAGAAGTCAGCACAGATGATATATTTTCCAGTAATCATGGGGTGGTATCTTGTGAATTAGTAATTTCATTGGAAAAGATTATTGCTTGAAAATTTTGCAGTTACCCGAATAATGACAAATAATGTATCTGAGTTAATGGGATGCACTTCTTGGGATTAGCTCAATGGAATATAGCATTCAATTTCACAATTTTCTTTGTGAGACTTTGTCATTGTTTTCTTTAGTTTCAACAACAGAAAAGCTCCCCATAGTGAATCCTCAGCGTTGAAATGATCTCTGATTATTTTTTGTTTTAATGAGATGTCCTGCATGTAAAATACAATTTTTAGTTGCTGCTTTGTGAATTATCTATATGTAGTCTATTCTGGTAGTGGAAATGGTTCTCAATTCATGACCTGCTAATGGCTGTATGCACTCAAACAAAAAGACAGTCCCCAAATGTATCTTAAAACACAAACAAAACCACCTTTTCTTTCACAATCGTGAACTACAGGCAAGGCTAAAATACTTTGTTCACTGGGAAGGCATATGTCCAAAATTAAGCGTGTTTAAACTGGCATATATAGGTGAAGAAACTGCCTTGATAAATATTATTTACTTATCAAGTGTTCATTTGGATACGTGAACACAGGCCTTGCAAAAATGACCACTCCAGCTCTCCTCTCATGTTCTCTTACCAGCGTAATGAGTTTCTTGGTCTTGCCATGGCATCTGAGGAGCACCGGCAGCTGGGATGGGGAAGCAGCGTCAGCACTCCCTTCCAGCTGTCATGGGTTATTGTATCAAGCCAGCTTTCTCTCAAGGCTGCAGCCCGAGGCTGGATGGAGTCATGGCTTCTTGGACGCTTGTAAACCTCTGTTGTTCTCTTGTTTTTAAAACATGGAATAAAGTAGCTTCTGCATTGTACCCCAGTGACAGGACAGGAAATTCTCAGCAGCAAATACCGTTTTCAAATATTCTCGCCTCTCTCCCACTACACATTTCTGTCCCTTCAGCATGATAGACTAGTTGTTCTGCTGATGTCAATGTAAGGTGGGTTTTTTTGCACTGGAGCACAGAATCAGGAAATGTAAGGAACTATAAGGAAAATTAAGTCTTGTCATTTTTGTATGCATATAAATTATTTTATATATATATAAAATTTTATTTTTTTTTTCTCCTGCTTGTTCATTTTCTCTATGGTAGAGGGCCAGGAGAGAAAAAAATAGAAGGAACTGGTCCAGCAGCTGCTGCTGGAGATTTCACGTTGTGAGACCACATCTGGAGCCAGTGTAAGTCAGAGCTGCAAGCAGCGACCGCTGCCCGGGCTGTCTGCTAGTACGGGTATCTCCTGGCTGTCGTGCTTTCCTCTTCCACTCTCTCCCATGTGGTTTTTGTAGAGTCTGCTAGAGACCTTGACGGGTATTTTTGGTGCTCCCTTGATTCAAGTAATAACACGGAATTGTGGATAGATGGCAGGGTTTGTCTGTGGCTGTCACACCTACGTGAAAAGATCTCATGATTACAGTCAGTGCTTGTATGGCGGGCAATTTATGCCTTTGTTCAGAGGACATATATTTTAAAAGTTGGGGGTAAAATAAGCTATTTCAAACTTGATAGAAGCTTTACAGAAAAGCATCAGCTTTTATTCATACCCTGTGTCAGTTTTACAAAACCCAGAATCTCCATTTTGGCAATACGGAACAGCCGGTTCACATCTCCTGTAAGGGGTATTAAGTGGTATCATTTGCAGGTTAATACGGATAAGAGTGCACATTTAGAAGGACAGAATTTATCACCATGTATTTCATTAGGCATCTCGCCTTCCCTACGGTGTGTTACCGTGTTCTCATTTACATGGAATCCCCACAGGAGTCTGCCACAGAAACCCATTGGCAGCACAGTTGTGAACTCGGGAACGCTTGCCAAAGAAATGATAACTTTACTGTAGACAAATAAGGGAAAATCAAATGTACCACTTCTCCAATTATCTCACTTCTGGGTATCAGGAGACTTTAATATAATATTGTTTTTATTATCTGCTTTAGACCTGAAGTAGTAGAGATTAAAACAAATCTTGAGATAACCGCATTGCAGTTGGAACTAGATAGGACAGGCCTGCTAAGATGTTTTGAAAAATGGTAATATACTAGATCTATGTGGTATTCCCATATGAGAAGATAATCACAAATGATGAAAAATATCAATAGCATAAACTATTACTGGGATATAGTATGGTAGTTTGAGTGTGATAAAACAATTTCTAAAACAAAGTCTAATTGTGCCAAAACCTTCAGCAGTTAAACAGCTATCATGTAGGTAGTCTATAACTTAGCTTTCCAAATATTATTTCTGTAAAAGCATATACGAATTATGCTGCTAGGAAAAAAATACATTTAATGAATGGACTGAAGATTCATATCACTTAACACACAGGATCTAGAAGTGAAATAGAGTACTTTCTGATGTATTGCACTCTTAGCTACTTGTGCCACAGGTACTTGGTAGGTAAGAAAGCACCAAGGGAAAAATAAATAGCTCGTTGTACTCTGCTAGCAGCAAGATTTCAAAGCTACCATATTACTACAGTGTGGTTTCCTTTTTCAGGCCGTTGTGTGAAATTAAACCGCTCATTTGCAACTCTGAAAACCATTTTGGGACACTTGCTTTGTAAGGAGCAGTATTCCTTTTTACGGGATTTTGTGTTAAGAACTCTCATCTACATCCTTCTATTCACCCAGGCATGGTCACTTAATTTCACTTGAAATTAACCCTTTGTGAAGAAAAAAAAAAAAAAAAAAAAAAAAAGGATGCTCTGTTTCCCTCCGAACAGCAAGGAGTTATGAGTCTGCAAAGGGAGCGAGTGGGGTGGGTATGGATCTCTCTTCAGAGGCCTTCCTTCAGTTTGGTGCTACCCTGAAGTGGAACCTCTCAAGTGGGATCCGTAACTTTGTGTAAAAGGACGCGCTTGTATTCAAAAGTCTGCATGGGTTCAGTAGCAAAAGAAACAGGAATCTGTGCAAAGCAATGGAACATGCGATTTTTAGTCAATAATTGATAGAGCCAGAACATGAACAGAAATTGCTTCAGAAGCTAAAAACGATTCAATGATATAGCATGGGTTGAAAATTATTTACTTTAGTTTTTTTATATAAAATTGCATTTCCATACGTCAAATGTTTCCCCACAGATATTTGTAATGTTATCTTCAATAACAGATTAGTGACATCTTTATACATGGTGGTAATAGGATATATTTCTTTGAGTGCTGTGATGTTATCTTCATGTAGATTTATGAACTGTGCTTTTGTGCTTTCTGGAAGCTTTGCAAAAATCTGTATTGGGTTAAAGAATGTATTCTGAAACTTTCTGTGGTATTTACCAGAGAATTTACTCCATGCAATTACCATATAATTTACTCCAATGTCTTTCATGGAATCTTTTAACTTTTATCTAAGCTCTAAACAGAAGTAAAGTTGGAAGATCAAAAGAAAGGGACTTTAACCTAAATGTTTTATTTGAAATTCTTTTAAGTCCAGTGGGAACTTTGCTTCAATAAACAGTGAAAAGGATAGTAAGACTTGATCCTAAAATTTTTGAATACCTGGATATAAGGAAATAGGATGTATCTTAGCATAATCTAAGTGAATCTAGCGAATCTAAGATTCGAGAATTTCGGTTTTTTAATGATTTTGCTGTAACAGTTTTTCAGCACATGCAATTTATGGAGCAATAATAGTGTTGGAGAATTATCTCCTAATTAAACAGTCATTAATAGCGATGCAAGGCGTGGTAAAATAAGAAGTGTCTTACAGAGAAGTAATACAGTCCTTTCTCTCACCGTGCTGTGTGGTTACTTCTTTGGATGCAGAAATATGTAACGTTTTCAGTGCTTTTTGATGGTTTGACAGGCTATGTCCGTGTCCAGCTAGAACTGTTTATCGTGATTCATTCAAAATTGTACTCTTAAAATCCCGGAAACTTAATAACTTATATGAATGAAAAGAATTTTCAGTTAGTCATATGCTGTTCCTAAACAGCAGCTGATTCAAAAATATTAAATGTCATTTGCTCAGTGACTATATGCTGTGTATTTGAGTATTACTCATTTTTCTTTACTCTGTTTGACCCTTTGTCCGCTTACATTTAAACCAGAGCAGGAAAGTAAGGATTAAAGTTAAAAAGTAGGAAGTTTTTGCTCTAATTTACAGGCCATTGCAATTTTTCAAGGGCATTAACCTCTGTGTGAGCTCTTTGTAGACTTCCTTTGTCAACATCCTTCAACTATTGATGAATTGTTCTCAACGTTCGTAAAGCACTCAAGAATGTTAATCAAAATGTAGCAGGATGTGGAATCCAACAGGCCAAGATGGCCTCATATCCCATTAAAATCTAACTATTACTTTTATTTTGCTGTTGCTTTGGAAAAGCTCTTCTTTGCCAATGACAATTTTTGTTTTTTATTTTCCTTTCAGAATGATTAAATCTCCACTAAGTAGATTAAAAATTATGTACAGGCCATACATTGCACATAAAAAAAAGCATATAACAATTTATAAATCTCTTTGTATATGCCACTGCATATATACACTCAAATACTTACTTATACCTAAACTAATAAAGTAGAAGGCTTAAGTGTACTGTCCAAATTAATAGTCTCCCTGCACAACTCCACAGGTCTATTAGCGCAGTTGAGAGCTAAGGAAAGAGTGAGTACAGAACCTCTTCAAATGTCTCTCTGGGCAGCGTTTATTACTGGACTCTGAGACATCCTTCCGGCTCTGTGAATAATAGCAGCGTGTTTGTTTCTCAGTGTAATGGCTACTAGACAAAAGGTGTGGGACTGGTTGGTTTTGGCGCTGAGTGAAGCGATGTGCCACTTGATCATATGACATTGCTTGTCAGTGTGGCTCTGTAGCTCCTCTTAAGTTTTCTCCCTGAGTATTCATGTGGTACTGGTGTTTTGGCCAATTTTCCACCAATTTTCCAGTTCACTCATCCAGACCACATGTCCTTTGTTTGGCTACCAGGATATAGTGGGAGACTGTATCCAGACTTTGCTAAGGTCAAGATAAATGACATCTCCTCTCCATTTCATCTACAGAATGAGTTATTTGATTAGAGAAACACTTAATTTGATCAGTTGTGACTTGCCAAAAATCACCTTTTTGTCCTCTAGTTGGTGTATTAAATAATGTCAGCTACAAATAAGTTTAACATAATATATTTAGTATATTAAACCTCAAATGTAAGGTTATATCTTTCAACAGAGAAAACACTGGTGGCTTTGCAAAGGAATAAATTGTGCTTACTGTTAGATTTTGACGTTTTAATGAGATACATTTAAATTTCCCCTCCACGGGAGCTCGGATTGGAGGAATAGATTACAAATAAATGAGAAGTAAAGTAATATGTTAATTACTAATGCCCCTGTGCTGCCTGGTAGTTAGTAGATTAATAGAGTTGCCTGAGGGAAGCCCCTTGGTGTTAAGATTTGAACTGAGTTTGGGGAGAATAGCTGAGTGGAGTGCTGAACATCTGCACCTGAATGAACTGAATTACCAGATACATAGTAGATGAACAGCCGCATTTTCCTATAGAGATTATATTATTTTTTAAGCAATAAATACAATAAAACTTCAAAGTGATTTATAAGTCATATGATATGTTCCATATACTAGAAAAGTATCTGGGAAGTCAAAGCATTTGTATCTTGTATTCAAGATACAAAGAAATTCAGGCAAATGAAAGTCTCCTCATCTTCTGAAACAGGAAGAATCAGGTACAGTCTAAAAACGTTCTACCTCTGGAAACATTTCAGTAATAATTTGTCGAGCACTTTGGATTTCTCTGGAACGGTTGTACTTTGGAAAAATTAAAGATTAGTCAACCATTCAAAAAAACCCCTCAAATAAATGACTGGTCATTGTCTTTTTACTTTGAAAGTACCAGCAATACTGGTTATAGTGAGAGACAGACATCTACCAAGAAATCATTCTAGTAAGAAAACAGAGATTTTTTTTTTTTTTTTTCCCCAATAGCCATATATTAAATTTTAATGATGGAGGAAAATGGTTTTCAACTCTGGTTGTAAGGATTTCTGACACCAATATGAAAAAACATTTATTTTCTTTTATGGGCAAAAGGTCAAAAAAAAAAAAAAAGGACAGTAAATGCAACTGATACACTGCTCATATTTATTATGAGTTTAAATTTAAGCCAGTCGTCACTTATGTTTATAATATCTTGATGTGAAATTTAGCCCGAAAAGATACAGGACATTAGATATGACTTGACCCTAAAAGAAAGCACGCCACATAAAATACCTCTGTATCTTTAGAATATTAGTCTCTGTAAGTGCCTTAGCTGGCTTAGACTCCTGCAGTGAGCAATGTAAGGAACTGTCTGTGCCTTGTTTCTGCGGCTGTTTCTTTGCAGATGGTTGTCTTTTCAGACAAAGGTTTGTTTGGGTACAATATTAACTGTGTTGGTTTATTGCTAGTATTTTAATGAGGTACCACGTAAAGCCAAAATTAGAAAAAGTGTTTCTTGTTTTAAAAGAAGTCACCTATGCTTAACTGCTTGTGTAGCACAAAAGCTTGATGATATAAGCCAAAGTTGTCTTATATGAAGCTACAAATATATTTTAAAATTTGATCATTATCTGCTGAGATATTATCATACTTTAAAAATAGCGCAGCAGATAATAATCCTGTTTCAGGATAATCTTATAGTGTTGCAGAACTCTGTTACTAGAGATGCAGTGAGCTGGTAAGGTAGTGGCACATCCAATAAAACTGCTAGAGAAATCAGTTCATGTTTCATGGGCTAAATTTCAGAAACACGTAGCACAAACCGTGTTATTTAAGTGTCTTATGAGCCGTATGCCTTCATGGTTTAGTTATGCACCAGTCGTCATCTTTACAGATAGCAGTAACGCAGAGGTAAATGCCCTGGGAGGAGGGATCGCTGAAGCTCTGCGAGCGTTGCCAGATGCAGGGCTCGCTCGCGGGGTGACACGGCTGGGAGTTCTGCCATGCTGCTGCACGCTGCTTCTCCACTCGCGCTCCCCATGAGTGCAGCTGTGTCTGCCGTGCGTTATTTTTAGCCTAGTCTATGTTTGTGCATGTCTTGTGGTGTTCATTAGAAACATCTCAAAAATAGGGTGTAAGTGGTGGTAGGATAATTTAGGACAGTCTGGGGGGAGGGAGGAAATATCAGAATGAATTCATCCCTAGGATGGAGGAAGAAAGTTCACAGAAAGATTTGGAGTAGGCTCCAGTGATGCTCCAAATCGTAAATCTTATCCTTATAGAAAACACCATTATGGTGGTATTTTCTTATGAATAATAGAAAAAAAAAAATCCTGTTAATCAGCATGGTGTCCTTGTCATCACAGTATATCACCTCTTTCCCCTACTTTCCCTTACCTCTCCTGCTGCTGGGGTGTGGAAAGGACACCTGAGTGTCGCTATGTGTGTGTTTGTAGAAGACCTAACTTCGCTGTAACCTCTTTCACCTGGTGGCAGCAGAAGTGGCTTGTCCTAGATCTTCCAGTCAGTCTTAGGGACAACCTCCCTCTCTCTTTGTCTCTCCTGGACTTTGTCCTTCTTGGAATGAGTAACCTACCCCTTTCCCCTCCATATTGGAGGGCAACAGTCTGAGGGGAACAGGACGGGCTACAAGGAGAGGGAACAAAGTGTAACTGCTGAGCCAGGAGAGCCAAAGGCATCTTTGGAGACTTCTCTCATGACCCACCAAAACCCCTGCTAGGCCTCACAGTTCCTGAATTCCCACAGGTTCCTGTTTTTTCTCCATTAGTTTCACCACCCTGGAGTAACTCCTGTATTTCTTTTCTCTGTTAACAACTGCATTTCAAAGCCGTGAAGATGATAATGCTTTAGTCCTTGCTATATTTTCTAATGGGAGTTGTTATTAAGGATTATTTAAAGTATTTTAAAGGTTATTAAAATGTAAAGATAATTCTTTCTCTTGTATTTTGTGCCATACAAGGTTATTATAATGAAACAATCTTTTTCAGAGTGATGAGTTCATTATTTTCTGACTTTAAAGAAAAATACCTCATATTCAGTAACTTGTACAAAGCCACCAAGACCACACAGATCTGTAAGTTTTGGGGTCAGAGCTCCATCTGGAAAAGAGAAACAAGCACAGGCTTTGCCAGTGAGTTGTGAAAAACATCATTGCCTGTTTCCATTGTGACCAAAAGAAGTAAATAAATAAAATGACATACTTGTGAGATTGAAACTTAATTGTACCAAAAAAGTAAAAATGGAAGACTGTGATTGGAAAACACTAAGTATATTATAATAAATTATATCAGTAAAATTCTAGTACGTGGCTTTCTTTTCCAACTAGAANATATATATACACACACATACAATTATTATATTTGATTCTTCCTTATTTTTATATAAATATATAAAAGCTATCCTGTCCCTTCTTTACCTTGTCAAAAGCTACACTGCCACACAATAGTGGTGCAAATGCTGGGGGGGGGGGGGGGGAAGGACATTTGCAGTCTACCTGGACCTGAAAGAA